>CP080486.1:342500-370000 GCA_020844145.1 Sarcoptes scabiei
AGATTTTGGATGTTTTTCGATGAACTAATTTTTTTTTCGAATTAAAATTCGAAAATTTTTCAAAATTAATTTGTTTCAAATCTAACCCAAATGCAATCGGTTCGATATTGTTTGGCTTTTTTTTCTTCTTATCTCCGAACCAAACCTATCGTACACAGCATTATCATTCGAATCACATCAGCGAGCTAGAGAGAGAGAAGGACCGAGAACATACAAAAAAAAAATGATTACTTGATTATGAAAGCTTTTGATCCAAATTCTTCTTTCTGTTTTTTTTTTTTTTGTTTTGTTTCATTTAGCTCTTTGTGAAGCTTTTTAATTGTTGAAAAAAAGACTAAACTTTTCTCGCCTACATTGTGGTTGGTTTGTTTGTTTGTCTTTCGGAAAAAAAAATATTTCTGTTTGTGTGTTTTTTTTTTTTTGTTATCTTTGTTTTTTTTTTTTTTTTGCTGCTTCGGATCAAATTTAAACATTTTTCTGCTTGTCAAAATTGTTATACAACATCAGAGAGGGAGGAATTTGGATCGACCAAAAAATGAGAATAAGATTCTTAGTCCGACAATCTCTTCGGACTTCTGTAACCTACAGGGTCCTCTCTCTCTCTCTCTCTCTCCAAGCTCTCGTTGAATGAATAATGAAGAATTGTTTTATTTCTTTAGTTTTTTTTTCTCGACAAAAACAACAACCAAAACGAAGAAGATATGCTTACATAGAGAATCTTGGAGATAGATAGAGAAAAAAAAAGAACCAAAGAGATCGAAGAAGAAAAAGAGAGAGAGAGAGAGAGAGATAGAATATTCTCAATTGCTTTCTATGAGGTCTAACGAAAAAAGAGAGATCTAATAAATCCTTGGAATTTCTTCACAGATTTATTGCTATATTTTGCATTTTTATTTCGCTTCAAGCTAATGCTGATGTTCGATAATCTTTGTTCGATTTCTTCTTCATCGCCGTAGTTTGTGTGAGAAATTTTTGCAAACCCAAAGAACTGAATTCGAAAAAAAAATACTGTTCCTATTATTTCACTTCCGTTTTCCGATCATTTTTGTTGTTGTTGTTGTTGTTGTTGTTGTCGTTGTTGTTTTTTGTTTTCATAGCTTTCGATGTGAAATTTGTATCGATGCGAAACAATGTTCGATAAGAATTGTAATCCATTCAAATGGATTCTCTTCAAACTGTTGGATTTTCAAAAACGAAAAAATAATGTGAAGCGTTCAAATATATCTACGATCGTAGCGGTTAAAATTTTTACAATTCAAATCTCAACGATACTGATCACATTCACTCAGCTAGGTAGGTTATCTTATTTTTTTTTTTTTTTGTTCAGAAAAAATTGTCTCCCAAATTTTAATTACAAAAATTCTAAAAAACCTATCAAATAATTTTTTTTTAGTGTTCCCGATGTATTGAACGATCGAACGAATCAAAATCTTTTAGAATGTTCTCGAATGTTACGATATTAGATTTCAACGTAACAATTTCTATCAATCTGGATCAAAACTTAGTCCCATTCAATAGAATATTTAAAAAAAAAAGTTTACTTTAGCGGAAGAGAAAAAAATTCGATGAATTTCGATACGATCGAAAAGAGATCAAATGAGATGACAATGAAAATTTCAATGTTTCAATGTATCTCCTCATCGAAAGAATAGAATCGAAGTTTCGAAAATCTCTCTTCTCTCTCTCTCTCGCTCTCATCAAAGCTCATCGATCAATCGCACCTTTTGAAAGTGGAGAGGCAATTTTTTTTCAAAATAGCAGAAACTTTGCTTGGAGAGAGAGAGAGAGAGAGAGAGAGAGAGAGAGAGAGAGAGAGAGAGAGAGAGAGAGAGAAAATTGAGAAGGCCAATGAAATAGAGATAGAAAGTAATTTGGATTTTTTTTTTTTTTTGGTTTGAAACAAAAGATTGTTCAATGAGACATAGTAACCAAAAAAAAAAGAAAAAAAAAATTCCCCTATTTCCAAACATTTGATTTTAAGATTTCAGAAGATTTCAGAAGATTTTCACAACACTCTGAAACATATGGAGTTGTGATGATCGTTTTTAGAAAAGTTTGAAATAATTTCCAAAAAAGAGAATGAAACATCGATAGAGTTTGTCAAAGTTTTAAAAATATGTTATGTCAAGCATTCTTAACTTGGCAATTACTCTCATTCGTTCATTGATTCATTTCATTCCTTCCATTCCTTCTATTCATTCATTCTGAACTAAAGTTTTTTCTAAAGCAAAGATCTTAGAAATCAACCAGCTTTACTATCCAAAAACAATGTCTTATTGATTTGATGTCAAAAAGGATTGTAATCTGAAAGAGTAAATCCAGAAATGAATTCCAGAATGGAAGATCGAACGATAGTGAGGAGTGAGCAAAAGAAACTAAAAAAAAAATTTAATTGAATTTCTATGTAGAGAGCAGAGAGAGAGAGAGAGAGAGAGAGAGAGAGAGAGAGAGAGAGAAAATCATTGAAGCCAGAAACCAAATCGAAAGAATTTCGATATTCAAAATGAAATTCCAAAAGAAATCAAAAAAAAAAAAAAAAATAATAAAACTTGTTAAATTCGTCTATGATATGTCTTCACACGAAATAATTCTTCTTGAATTTCATGGTAAAAAAAAAAGAACAAAAACTTTGCTCCGATAGAATTTGATCTCAATTGGATCGAGAGAAAAAAGAAATATAGTTGATTAGCTTGATTCAAACATAGAGCCAAAAATTTCGATTGGATCGATCATTTTTGGATTCTTTCTTTTTTTTTTTTTTTTGAAACATTTCTGTGACATTTTTAAATATAGCTTGATATTAATTAAATCGTCAAACAAGAGAACACGGCTAGTATTACGATTTCGATTGCTTTCGATTGTTATTAATTGCAGTGTAATTTTTAATTTGGTTTCGAGAGAGCTGTGAAAGATCGAGATGTCGGACCAAAGATGTTAGGTATCGGAACTCGATGCTAACGATACAAGTTCAGGTGATACCGATATTTTCGTATTAATATCCAGATAATATTATTCCAAAATCTCAATGCTAATTATCAATCAAATTCGTTGTTTCAATATTAGCTTTTCTCTCTCTCTCTCTCTCTCTCTCTTACTTTCTCCTTTTGCTCCAATCTTTATTCATTAATTTCTATTTCTATTTCGATTTGATCCGATAGAAATTACAGCAAAATAATAAAGCGATGTTTTTTTTTATTGCGCTAATTGCTAAATTAATTAGAACAAAACATTCGGAATGAGAGAATGATGAGAATGATTTCGTTCAAAAAAAAAAAAAAAAAAAGAACACCAAAGATCTAGACTCTAGATTGTAGCTTAGATTGAATTTGCATCTAATGAATTGAAAAGATTTGAAAAAAAACATATACCAAGAAAAAAAATGATTGTTTTTGTTTGATCTAAAGTTCGAGGGATTCAATCGTGTTTTCGCTATGAATTCTATCCGATCACCTAAAGAATTAATCATCAAACGAAACTCTCGTAATCGTCTTGAAGAGGGGATGGAGAGGGTTGTCTCAATAATATATGAATTCTCTCTCCATTCTCGATTTGATCTAGCCAAATTTATCAATCCAATCAGCTTTATTGATTCTCGTTTGTGATGAGAATTCTATCCAACATTGATCGTTTGGAATGGATGGATTTTTTTTTTTTTTTTTGAATCGATCCACATCTCAATATTATCGATGAAAATCATATCGTAAGCCGATTTTGATGTTTCGATCTTTTTTTTTTTTTTTTTTGGAAACAAAACGAAAACGAAACTAAATAAGAAATTGGATCGAGAAGAAAAATTAGCAGAGAAGATGTTGAGATTCGATACGAGCGATTTGTTGATGTAAAGAGATCATAGAGGAAGAGACGAAGAAATGAATCTAACAATCATCACATCTCGAAAAGCTTCAACGAACTTGGAAGCTCCAAGATTGAAAGAAGGAAAGAAGCAAGAAAGAAGAAGAAGAAGAAGAAAAAAAAAAGATCGTAGAAACTTTGGAAATTTTTATTTCGCATCCAAGCTACAGATTAAGAAACACAAAAGAATAGTCTCAAAATTCTTCATACAATGCAAAGTTTGTGTACGAGAAATGAAAGTATTATATGGGTTTGTGAACACAAAAGAACACAAAATAATCTCAATTTAGAGACCTAGAGAACCAGTGAGAGAGAGAGAGAGAGAGAGAGAGAGAGAGAGAGAGAGAGAGAGAGAGATTGTTAGCTGCATATATTTTTGACCGCCATCATCGAAATCATAATTACAATCGAAAAACACACTATGATGATGATGGTGATGATCATTCACATCTACATCCAAATCTAAGTTCATTAATTCTATCCAAGCAAAGAAGAAAAAAAGAAAGACAAAGACGAATACGAAGAAGAAGAAGAAGAAGAAAAAGAAGATAATAATCTTGGAACTTCATTAAAATAAATTGAGAATGGAAATAAAAACTTATAGTAATCAGTGGAGATTGGCAAAAGAGAAGAAGAATGAAACAATCAAGATGATTCAATGATTTGTTTAAAGAGAGAGAGAGAGAGAGAGAGAGAGAGATTTGATTTCTTAATGATTTGTTAGTTTAACTTATTTTTTTTCACTTTTTGAAGAGAGAGAATGAAATTTTAATTCAAAAGTAACATTCTAATTCTTTTTTTTTTGGATTCAATTCTCCTATATTCGTGAAAAAAAAATCTCAATTATATTAGACCTTTACTTCGACATAATTTTTTTTTTAATTAAAAAGCAATAATAATAGCTCTCTCTCTCTCTCTCTCTCTCTCTCTCTCTCGCTGTATGTTTCTTAATAGCTGTAGTGGTATCCGGAAGTGATCGAGTTTGTTTGAGAAAAAACTATATTCGTATTTTTTTTTGTTTCGTTTCGTTCTTCATTTCGTACCGTAAGGCTTAAATGGAGATCTCGAAAAGAAAAAATATTTAAGACCAAAACAAATTCAAGCATCTGCTGCTGCGATGCCCATTCTAAGAACAATATTATTCGAAATGCTTGAAAGAAAAATTTGTGCCATAATAAACCAGCCAAGCAAATATCTTAATACCTTTTGAAGTGGATGTTTTAAGGGATTGAAAGAAAGAGAGAGAGAGAACGAAGAAAACGAATACAACGACATTGTTAAGGAGATGTTGCTGGTGCGATCAAGTGCAAAGGAAAAGGAAATGTCAACGCCAAGCAAACATGTTAATCCTGGAGCTAAAGCAGAGAGAGAAGGAGAGAGAGAGAGAGTGAAAGAAGAAAAAAATTTTTCAATTACGTATGTTTCTGTACAAAAACATTCAACTAACACCAGATTCTCTATTCTTTCGCATCAAATTTATGTTTATTTATCTTCCGAATTAAAGCTATTAAGGGGTTATGATGATGATGGTGATTATGGTGACGGTGACGGTGATGGTGATGGTGATGATGGTGATTATGGTCGTAATGACGAGAATGAATTTTAACGCTATCTCAAAAACAAAGATCTAAATGGTGCCATAATTTTCTTTTTTTTTTTTTTTGATTTTGCTTTCAAAATCTGCATGAGAAAACATCATCATCGATCGAGAGGCGAAAAGCCGGGGAAGAGAAAGAGATTATGTCTTCTCTATCGCAAAGATAATGGTTAGGTTTGTTTTAGCTAAGCCTCAAAGGCTTACCTCTCTCTTCACTTCCCCCCCTCTCTCTCTCTCTCTCTTCTGATGGGAATTATTAAATCTATTTATATTTGTGAAATTTTTTTCTCTTCTCTTCACAAAGCTTTAAACAGCATCCTCTAATCATAATCGTTGTTTGCTGTTGATCGATTATAAATGTCGAAATTAAATAGACTAGAAGAAAAAAAAAATTTTTCGAGTATTTTTTTTTTATATTTGACAGGAAAAAAAGATTCAAAATTCATCAAACCTAACACCAAACCTACCAAACCGAAGGTATTATGAATACAACGATAGATTAGAGTGTAGTTTAGTAGTATTAGCTCCGTTTTGATAGTTTCGAAAGATGTTTGAATGAAACCGATTCGAGGCTCGTTTTAGAATGCTCGTTATTTGAAATTATATCTATTGAAATAGTCTCACAATCTTTCTTTGTTCACTCATTCCACGATTCTCATTTCGACTGGAAAAAAATTTTTTTCCATTCCAAACAGACATATTGACACATTCACAAACACACACACACACACACCTACACAGCCAACTAAAACATATTGAGTGAATCGAAATAACCTAGCATCCGGAATGGAATCAAAATCATCTGAACGTGAAAAAAAAAATTTGATAGAGAAAGAGAAAAAATGGCGATTGTAGACAAGCGAAACTTAAACGAATGAGAAATGAAGAAATGAGAAGAGAGAAAAAAAAAGTTCGATCAAAACAGTGAAGCTTTGATGGCCAAAGCTAACCTACCAATGAAAAAAAAAGAAACAATAATCGAAACAATTTCTTTCAAGCAAAAAGCAAGAAAATAAAAAGAAAAAATTATCAAAGTATTGTTCAGAGACAAAGACCGAAGAGAGAGAGAGAGAGAGAGAGAGGGTCCTAGGACCAAAGAGACGAAGAAGATACACACACACACACACACACAACAGATTCTCTAGATTCTATCGATTCTCTTCCATCCATTCATTAAGCTAGATCCTTTTTCTCCTCTTTGTTTTCATCACACTCTATCTATCTAGCGATACTCCATTACTTGTCCCCATTTTTTTTCCAGATTGCATCCAATTTCTTTATTGATAAGCGAAAAAAAAGCGATGATTAATAACAATTTAATTAGATATGAAAACGAACAATTTTTGGCTTCCGGTTCTCTCTCTCACTCTCTCTTTCTTGGGTTCTTTCCTTTTTCTTTTAGATTCTTTGAATCTCTTGATTTTTCTATCTTCTCCTACTATATTGTATAACCTTCGAGAGTGATTTCTCTTTCGAGTTTGAGATTTGTCAAAAGAATTATTCTTTTTTTTGGTCCAACAATGACAGATTGATAGATAGAATGGAGAATGAAGATGAACTTAGCTGAAGCTTTATTTCTATCAAACAATTTAGTTTTTCCTTTTTTTTTCTTTCTCTTTTTTTTTGGCAAAAAATCAATTATTATTATTTTTCTCATTTAACAAACCAATTTTCTATTTCTTTTTTTGATTCCAAATCATCGAAAAGAAATCAAAGAAAGAATTCAATCATTCATTGATTGATTCTTGAAGGGAAGAAATTTCGATTCAATTCCGAATAACATCAAATTCTTAATCTTTAGATTCTTAATCAAAATCTAACAATTATTCTTATCTTCTCTTTTCTCTCTTTCTCTCCAAAAAAAATAGCTCAAACAAATTCACCAATATCTAGAACGAACGGTAACGTTGTGGGCGAGAAAAGGGGACCAGAATTTCTAATCGAACCACCATCAACGGTATTTTTTCTCAACGATACCGGCAGTGTTGTTACTTGTAGCGCAAAAGGTTTGTCTGATTTGTTTGTAATATTCGTTTACTTCCCTTCCCTTCTCGTCTTGTCCGAGCCTCGAGGCTAACAACTTTTTTTTTTGAGCTGTCAATTTTTTTTTTTTTTTTGATTAAATCAATTTTTTGATTTCGATGTTACTTTCTTCTTTTGTCGGTGATGCTGTTGTTCTCGCTGTTACTGCTACTCTCGTTGTCGTTGCCATCGTTGTTGTTGTTGTTGTTGTTGTCAATCTTCGAAGGAATTCCAGCCCCAACAATAATTTGGACCAGAATCGATGGTACTCCGTTGAGCTCGATACCGACACTTCGGCAGATCAGAAAAGATTTACTCACAACCCAATTGATTTATCATCCATTCAATGCGGCCAACTATCGTCAAGATGTTCATTCGAGCATCATTCGTTGTGTTGCCACCAATCCAATTGGTTCGATTCAAAGCCAAGATGTTCACATCCGTGCCAGTAAGTTTTCGATCAAGAATGAAAGAAAGCTTTCATTCTGTTTCATTCAATTTTGGTCCAAATTGGTCTTTGTCGGATATGTCTGTCTTTATGTGTGTGTGTGTGTGTGTGTTGGTTAGCTTAAAAACCAGAAGAAAATAAAAATTTGGTGTGTGTGTGTGTGAGTTCGATGGTAGGAAGTACCAATAGTGGGGGAAAAAATTGCTACTATAATTTTAAAAACCAAATAATTGAGTCGATTGTTTTCACTGTGGGAAGAAAAGAGAAAAAAATTATTGGATTTTTTTTTTTTTTTTTTGCTTTTGCTTGCTAGGAAACAAAATTCTCCAATAAAAAATATTTTTGAAAACAAAATGAAATCAAAAGCAAAAAAAAAAAATAAATAAATTAAAAGGAGAGAAAAAAATAATAATAAATAAATAAATCCAAGACTTTTAGAACTTTTCAAAAGCAAAACAAAAAAATCTCTAACTGAAATTCTATCTATTTTGTTTTCATTCGTTTCATTCCTTTTTCTTCTTCTCAAAACCTCTAGACTATTCTTTCCAATCCAACATTAATAAGTCTTTCGAAATGTCCAAACTTTAATTGCTTTTGTTCCAAAAGAAATCTCGGCTTTGATCGAAAGCTTTCTTTCGAACATCTCGGAAACTAGTTGAGAATTTTCTCTCCAACCAGATGGTTTTTGTAATAAGAAAAAAAGTCTTACTTCTAAACACTGGCAAAATATATTTCCCCACCCCCCTTCTTGAAATGGATCTAGCTAATAAAATTGACACTAAATTTTTCATTTAATTGCTCAGATGGAACAAAGAGAGAGAGAGAGAGAGAGAGAGAGAGAGAGAGAAAATTCATTTCGTTGGGCTGATTAATTTTGAAATTTTTCTTTTTTTTTTTTCTTCTCCTTTTTTTTGACCCAACCCAAACTCGTAAATATATCATTACGATTGGACAAAGTAAAAGAAAACTATTAATAGTATTGGTCAAATGTAAACTTCTCTGTCAAAATTCAAAAAGTTTCCGATACAAAATTTACTATTAAAAAAAAAAAAAAATTTTGCTAGAATTATTCTATAAATCTGCAAACCAAACAAATTTCGAGGCTTAAAACTCTCATCGAAAGTTTCGATATGAATCGATTTCGGACTAAAGGACTATGAGGAAAAAAGAGAAAAAAAAAACTACAGCTTTATTGTTGTATAGTCTTTAGCCAATCATTTAGTATCAGTCACAATAATGTGCTAAATCCTAGATTCCAAAATTATGATCGAATAAATGAGTTTTTATTAATAATAGGGATAATTTTCTCGACAACATCATTATCAGTACATTCACTCAGATTGAATTGTCTTAAATTGTTTTTTTTTTTTTTTTACTTACGAAAAAAAAGAAATCAAATCAAACAGTGATGGATTTTTAGTCCAAAATTTCAAATTGAATCAACTTTTAATCTTCCAACAAGAACAAAACTATTCGATTGAGATTGGAACAGGGAAGAGGAGAGAGGGGTGAGGGGTGAGGAAATTGTGAGAAAAAAATTGAGCAATAATAATTTGCTCAACTCTAAACACACAGAGAGAACGTGACCAAAAAAAATATCCAAAAATTATTGCTTTGATTAATTTGGAACACCAGTGAGAGAGAGAGAGAGAGAGAGGGATAGGTTTCAATATATAGGTTTCAATTGCAGCAAAAAACGAAGAGAGTGATGCAATCTAAACAGAATTTTTTTATCTAGGATACAATCGAAAAGTATCAATTTGATAATGAATACTCATCAATCGTATCTCTACGATTTCTTCAAGCGATCAAAAAAAAAAAAAGAAAATCCTAGCATCCGGTGGTGTTTATTAATCAGATTTGATCAGAAAATTTATTTCGTTCTCAATTTTTTTTTCTCCTGGATGAAGAATATTCCTCAATTCTCAATGATTATTGTAAGGGCCGAGAGCGGAAGAGAGAGAGAGAGAGAAGGAGCAGAAGGATTTAGTGGAACAAACAATCAAGCTAATGATAATTCGATTAGAGTCTAGCGAAAAGTGAACACTCTCTTCTTGAATTTGGTTGACTTTTATCGTAGACAGACGCGCACACGAAATTATCGGCACGCGAATCAAAAAAAAAAAAAAAAGACAAAAAAAACTGGACCAACCGAAGAAAAAAAAATCAAACGAAACCTAAGTTAGTTCTAAAGAGAGAAAAAGTCAAGTCAATAATGAAAGAACAATGTTGGGGAAGAATAGGGAGGAGAGGAATCGAATCGAATAAAAAAAACCCCCCAATGAATAAGATGAATAAGAGGTGTTGATGTTGAGAATGATGATGGACTTTAGATTGAATGAAACAAAACCAATCGCGCTTCCACGAATTCTCTATTGCAATTGCAGAGAGAGAGAGAGAGATAATCAGAGAATGAGAATGAGAAATCTAAGAAAAAGAGAGAGAGAGCAAAAAAAATCCAGAATACTAAAGCCATTGAGAAAATGACAGCGAATGATTGTAAGGAGGAAGAGAGAGAGAGAGAGAGAGAGAGAGAGAGGGAGCGAAGATAGCAAATTAGTATCGATCAGTTGCGTGATTAATCAATCAATTCAATTAGATGAAACAGACATAGCAAATAGAACGAACCTCTATACGAAATTATTGGTGAAGCAAAATAGATGAAATAGATGACGAAAGGCAACCCTAAAACTTGATATCGAAGAGAATCGAAGTAAAGAAAAGCAAAAAAAAAAAGAAATCTAAAAACCAACTCAATGAATCAATGATCAATGATCTAGCAACACCAATCAAGATTCTAGATAGAATCTAAGTTGATAATGTTCAAAGTGAAAGTGAAAGAAAGAGAGAGAGAAAGAGAGAGAGAGAGAACGGAAAGAATAAGGAGGAAGTGAAAACGGAGAGAGAGAGAGAGAAAATTTTGGAACGATTGGAATGTGCCGTTGGCATCTTGATTTTTTTTTTTTGATTCGACACTTTGATCTTTGAAAGTATATGTATTGATTGCTTTGTTCCAAATAATCTCTCTCACTCGCTTCTTTCGTATTAGCTTTGTTTAAGTTTATCTTGTTCCATAAGTGGAAATCTTTTGAAACTATTAATTGCTCAATTAGATATTCATTGTTAGCATAGTAAGTGATCATTTTGGAATGAGGAGAGAGAGAGAGGGGACAAAGAAACAGTATTGAAAAATTGTCATTTTATTTTCCCTATGCTCCAGAAAAGCTTCACAATTGGAATTGTTTTCAAACAAATTTTTGATAGTTTCAATCTGTTGGAAGAGAAGAATAATCTCATTATTGAATGTGAATGGAAGAAAATGAAAAAAAACTAAAATAAAATTTGAAACATTCAAAGATGAAATTGATTTTAATTCTTAGTAATTAAATTAAATCAACAGCAAGTTTTGAGGTCGTCTCGATTCTCCTAGAATCAAGAAATCGATCGATTTGGATTGGGATTTGGATCGAATCGATAACTATTTTGGAATGAATATTTTTAGGCTGAATTTATCTTTCAATCGATATTTTTTTTAGTTTGGTCCCAAAAATTTGATCCTAGTTAGAGAGAGAGAGAGAGAGAGAGAGAGAGAGAGAGAGAGAGAGAGAGAGAGAGAGAGAGAGAGAGAGAGAGAGAGAGAGAAAGGAGAGGAGAATTTGAATTTCAAACTATTTGAAATTTTTTTTTTTCGCCAAAATGTATCCCACAAAATTTCTCTTGAATCGCCTACTCTCTCTCTCTTTCTCTCGTTCTCACTCGAACGAACGCTGACCATATTTAAACCTAAACTCTAGATCCTAGACTGTTCGATGAGGTTTGATTGGAATTTGAATTTGATGGAAAAAAATATTCGAAAGAGAGAGAGAGAGAGAGAGAGAACTCTTTGTTCTCAATTTGAAGTAGATATTTTTTTTCTCTTTCAAAAATGAAAATAGCCTTTTTAGTGTTCGACAATGATCAACTCTCTTTCGCTCGAGTCAAATCGAAAAAGATTGAATAGATTCAAAAATAACACCGAACAACAGCAACAACGTCGAACATAAACGCGAACCGATCGACTTGTGATCGACTTGCTAACCCAAAAACTGAAAAAAAACCAAACCTAACCTAACTAAACCGAACCAAACCAAACAACCAACCAAGCGAAACCATTCGTTGTCTCTCTCTCTCTCTTCGTAAAGTAGAGATATATCAACTTTGATCGATGATTTTCAATGTTTCTGATCGTTTTCGAATCTCAATTCTTCACTTCATTCTGTATCCAATTCAAGTTTAGTGGTGTTGTTTTTTTTTCCTCCTTCCTCTCTCAATTGAATCAAATTTATCAAACAGGAAGAGAGAGAGAGAGAGAGAGAGAGAGGAAATATTGAAAATTTATATAACAAGATCGAGAGCGAAAAAAAAAAGAAAACTAACAAAATCTATCGAACAAAAATTAAACGAATAAATTAGAATGAATGAAATGAATAGTTAGATTGAGAAACAAACGAATGAAAGTTGAAAATATTTTCGAAGTAAATTGAAAATCTAAACACAATGGTGTTTGTGTTTGATTGGAACAAAAAAAAAATACTAGATTGGATAAAATTAGATAGAAAACTTCCCTGCAGAGTTAGACAGATAGAACGAGAATAGGAGTGAGAGAGTGAGAGAGAAAGTAATTATTATAATTATTTTAATTATGGTAATGAGATACGATAAGTTTGTCCGAAACGATATTATTCAATATTATTCTTTCTATTCATTTGCTATCACTATCACATTGGATCCATTTTCTCTTCGTCGTCTCTTTCTCTTTCTTTCGCTTCTAGATCTCTCGAAATAGAATGGTCAGTTTTTTTTTTTTTTTTGTTAGATCAATTCTGTCGATCTCTAATCGCTCTATCGTTGGTTTCGTTTGCTTTTTTTTTCTATGTTTCCACACTCCAATCTTTGTCATCTATTTTCACTCTGGAACCATATCGATCTCGAGACTACGATCGGTTGTATGAGTTTGAGCGCAAACAGAAAAAAAAATGCTTTCCCATTCAATTTGGGAAATAATTGGGAATGGGAGAGAGAGAGAGAGAGAGAGAGAGAGAGAGAGAGAGAGAGAGAGAGAGAGAGAGAGAGAAAAATTATTAGTTATCAAAATCGAATGAAATCCAACAGAAATCTGATTGATTGTTGTTGAGTTATGGAATTGTGGAATTGGGGGACTATGAATTTTGAAAAAAAAAATTACTCAATGATTGCAATGATAATTATTATCCATCAAACTTTCCCCTCTCTCTCTCTCTCTCTCTCTCTCTCTCTCTCTCTCCCTCTCTCTCTCTCTCTCTCTCTCTCTCTCTCTCTCTCTCTCTCTCTATCTGTTTCTTCGAACTTTTTGATTTTCTCTCGCATAGATCAAATAGATTTGAATAGCTTTTTTTTATTTTTGTAAATCTCGATGATAATAGTTTTCAATCGTGTTTTCTCTCTCTCTCTCTCTCTCTCCAAATATTATTTGATGAAATATTTGAAACAAAAAAAAACATATAATGCTAGGTGGGTGTGGTAGTGATGATGTCTGTGTTTTTGTCTGTGTGTGTGTATGTGTGTGAGTGTGTTAATTAGGATCGCGATCAAAAAATTCAATTAATATTGTCGATAATAATTATCCATATTATTATATCATCCACTATTGTTCGTTCGTTTCGAGATTAGATGGGAAATTATTAATTTCAAATTTTTGCAAACTCATTCATCATCCCATTTGATCGGATTGAATCGAATTTGTAAAGATTCCATCCGTACGATGATTGAACATTTTGTTTTCGGTATTTAAATAGATTAGCTGAATAGAAACATTTTTCTATTATAGGGATCATTTAGATGCTAATTTTTTTTTGTTTTGTTTATTTTCGTGATCAAAAATGATAGTTGAAAAAAAGTATTTTCACTGATAATATTCTATTTTTGAAAATTTTGATTCTTTGATTGAAAAAAAAACTAATAAAACAAACAGAAATAATAAACTAAAAACATTGTTAAATTTGATGGGGGAGAAAAAATCACAAAAAAATTATGCAGTGAAGTTATCGGAATGAAAGTTCGAATATCACCCCCCCCCACCGCATGATGATCATAATTTTTCGATGATCTAGATCAATTCAATTTTTTCCCATACTCATATAATAATAATAATAATAATATTAATTCTATTCAGTATAGAAGTTATTTGAACTCTTAAAAATTCTTATTTTTGCTATATTATCAATTTTTTTTCAACATAAACTTCTCTGCAGAGACTTTTGCAGAAATATTTGAAGATTAGGACCATAAAGCAGGGATTATTTGGAAGAATTTATGTAGAAAGAAAAAAAAACAAACAAATTTTTGTGTAACTAGCAATTTTGAAGGAAAATTATGAACAAACAGGAGAAAAATAGAATAAAAATTTCCAATCCATCTAGATATTTCATCGGTTCAGATCAGCGAATCTATTCAATCAACTTGAACGTGATACTCCCTTCGCACTCCCCTGACTCACAATTGCAATGCTCAGTTTGTGCGCCGTAAAAATACTAAATTTTTTTTTTCCGGATTACCCTTAATTCAAAACCTTTGGTCTAGATACTTTTTGTTTATTCTCTAAGTGATATTTTTGCTGATCTAAAACAAAAAGAATAGATTGAGATAAAAAAAAATTTTCTCAAAAAAAAAAAAGAAAAAAAATGAATAAATAAATTTTCAAAAAAAAAATGGATGAATTTTTAGCTAAGTAATCTGCATTAATTCGATGACATCGCTCTATGACGAAATGAACTCAAATAAGATTCTCTCTCTCTCTCTCTCTCTCTCTCTCGCTCTTTTTTGATGATAAGAGTTTGGAATCAAAGCAAACAGAATAGGTCAAAACTAAAAAGCTAGAGCTAGAATGCTAGGTAAAACTGTAGCAATTTTCTCTTCTATCTGTTTGTTTGTTTGTCTGTTTCGGTGGCGAAAAAAAAAAAAGAAAAGAAAACGAAAAAAGCATCCAAAAAAAAGTAAATAGATTTTTTTTTTCATTTACGTTTCCTTTCTTTCTTGTAACATTCATTTTCTTTGCCGCCGAAAATCTTTGCCACCGAAAATCCATTCTAAAAATCTAGCTTGAAAAGCAGCTTTTCACTAGCTAAAAAGCTATTGTTTGTTGTGAAGAGTGCCGTTGTCGATGATGATGTTTTCATCATTATTAAATTACTTTATTTAAAATAACTGGATTAAATTACTGAAGCTAGAATGGTGTTACACACTAACACCAGTAACAGTAACATACAACAAACAAATGAATGAATGACAGCGAACGAGAAACTATGAGAAGAGAGAATACTAACAAACTAACATTGAAAACTAGAGAGGAAAGAAAAGAAATTCACCAGAAAAAAGAAAGAGCGAGAGAGAGAGAGAGAGAGAGCAAAAAAAAAATTATACAATGAAAATAAAAAATCGAGACCCGTTAGGTTCGTAACAGTAGTAATCGAATGTTACTTTTGTTTCCGTTTTCCTTTCAAAATCTTTGCGTGTTTGTGTATGTGTGTGTGTGTGTGTGGCATACTAGAAAATAAATCTGTAGCTCTAAATAAACTCATCTCTTATTTACTAAATTCTAACAAAAAAAAAATAAAAATAAAAATAAAATAATATTACGCCATAGTAGAAAAATGAAGATATCAAAAATAAAGATACCGACCGATTCAACAAGATTGTCGAGGAAACTGCTAAGAGATAGAGTTAAAGAGAGAGAGAGAGAGAGAGAGAGAGAGAGAGAGAGAGAGAGAGAGAGAGAGAGAGAGAGAGAGAGAGAGAGAGAGGAAAATTAATGGAAATATTATTTGAAGTGAAAAGAGAAAAAAAAATCATTGGACTAATAATATAGAAATGAAGAAATAGAGTATAGAAGAAATTAATTAGTTTCCTTTTGGATGGATGGAAGGAAAGCTCTCTCGTTGGAATACTCTTGTTTGGAAATATTGCAAAGAAAAAAAGTTGGCGCAAAAATATGAAATATTAAATGTAATAACTTTCATTTCTGATCTCTCTCTCTCTCTCTCTCTCTCTTGTTTTTGCTACTCTTCTAGGATCTAATTGCTTTGTCTGTTTCGATTTTCGGTTTGATTTGATTGTACGAATCATTCGGAATCAAATCAAATCAGATCAAAAAAAAAAATTTCAATTTAAGCTTTCGACATTTTTGCTTCTCTTCGATGATGTCTAGCGAACCATCTCTCTTTTTTTTTTTTTTTTTTTGTTTGGTCTCCATTTCTGTTGAAAATCTTTCTCGAAAAAAACCTAAGGCTTTGGATGTTTTATTTTTTTTTTTTTTTGTTTTGTTGGAACAATGATGGTGGTGGTGTCTTAAACAATCATTGGTAAGATTCAATACTAAGCTTTTAGTAGTGAGAGCGATTGCAATCTACAAAGATTTTTTTCTTTACTACTTTCTAAGGATACCAGAATAAGAATAGTACCCAGAAGAGAGAGAGAGAGAGAGAGAGAGAGAAAGAGCAATTACTGGGGACAATCATAACAACAACAACGATGACAATAAAAACAACCAAAATTCCAAGTTCCAATCAAAATGAACATTGGACGAAGAGAGAGAGAGAGAGAGAGAGAGAGAGAGGGACTGGAAGAGGAAGAAATATGATGATCAAATTTTTTTTTGTCTCTTTACTCTTTGTTTTTTTTTCTTTTTATGAATGCTGAATCATTTTGTCATCAAAACTGTTGTCATAATCATCATAATTCGATATTTCTCTCTCTCTCTCTCTCTCTCTCTCTCTCTCTCTCTCTCTCTCTCTCTCTTTGTCTCTCTATCTGACTGTTTTATTTTATTTTAGTTTTTTTTTCTGTTTTTGCTCATTGAACAAATATTGAATTGATGTGAGCAAGTATTGCTATTGTCTTTACTTCGCTCTCTCTCTCTCTCTCTCTCTTTCGGTCCAAAATCGATCCAAAGATTTTATTTTTTGTTCTTCTCTCTTTTTTCTTCGTTTGAGATAAGATTTTTGTGTGTGTGTTTGTGTCCCTTTCTCTCTCTCTCTCTCTCTCTCTCTCTCTCTTTCCTTTTGGAATGGATAATAATGGAAATGAGAATGGAGACAAAAAAAACATAGGAAAAATAAAACTTTTTCCAAATTCCATATGTAGAGAATATTTTGTGGCAATATTGAAATATAACAATGCAAAAAAGGAAATGGGTAAAAAGAACTGCGAAAAAAAATCGACACAACAAAAAAGACCGAAATAGAGAGAGAGAGATAGAATTTTTTTTTAATTTCACTGTCGATTGTCTTCGATCGAATCTTTGAGCGAAACGAAAAAAAAGGAGAAGACGATGAAGAAGATGAGGAAGAGGGAGAAAAACAAACAAGCAATTGATTGATTGTCTCTTTATTAAACTACTGCCATTATCAATTTAGATCATCTTTTAATGATTCCATTCCATTGATCGATCATCGATTAATACCAGAGATTTATGATGGCTTCTCTCTCTCTCTTCTAATTCCGGATCCTAGATTTACAAGAGAGTCAAGAAGAAAGTAAATGATTGACTTCAAAACGATGACGATTTGTACCTAAGATAATTGGAACATTCGAAAATAATCTGGTGAAAGAAAGAGTCAAGATGAAGAGATAGAATTCCAAAGAAAAGAATCAGACAGAGAGAGAGAGAGAGAGAGAGAGAGAGAGAGAGAAACTAAAATGAATTCTATTTCTTTCACTTCTCGAAGAAAATGTTAATAAAGTGATTGTAACAATAGTGTGACAATTATCGAAGAATTTTTTTTTTCGAGCGAGAGATAGAAAGAGAATGAGATTCTTACTCGGAACAAAATTCAATTCAAATAAAAGAATCAATCAAGATTGTTTAGTTGAAAACAGTCAAACGCCCACATGGACACCCACTCATACAAAAAAAAAAAGACAATTCAACTTTTTGCTGAATTGACATTTTATTGAATTCTGGAGAGAATTTTATTCAAATTTTATTCCATTTCCTTTTCGAAGCTTTTCTGCGAATGGAAATTTTAGAATTCCAATCAAAAGATGAGCCATATTGAAACGAAAACATTTTTCCAGTTTCTTCATCTCATCCCACTTCGATGAAAGACAATTCGAATCGAATAGCTTCAATCCAATCCGTAGCTGTTTTGACCAGCCGATACAATTTTTTTTTTCGAGAGTATCTTTATCAAGATTCTGTGGTAAGTGATGGAGTGAATCCAGGAGAACAAAAACAAAGAGCATCGCACACACACACTCTGATGATCAAAATTTTAAACGATTGCGAATAAATCGCATTGAAAAAGTGTCAAAGACATCTCATTCTTGATGCAAAAACTGATTGCAATGACATTTTTCACATTCAGGTTCCGAACAGTGATTGATTTACTAGATGCGCTACACTAGATTGGTAGGTTCCAAAATACTCTGATTCCATAGAGCCCAGAGAGAGAGAGAGAGAGAGAGAGTGAAAGACAAAAAAGCCATAAGCTATCTCTGACCGGTAGCGTTCGCTATCTCTGCCACTATCAGATAGTTTTCTATCGATAATAATCAAAGAACGAAAGAAAATCAAAGGATTTGGGGGGAGAAGCGAATCGATGATGTAGGGGGATGCGAATTTCGAAAAATTTTCTCCACACAAACTTTGTGTGAAATCAAGCGATTGCATTGAAACGAGAGTTTAATTGCTTTGCTGTGAAACTTTTTTTTTTTTTGTGACCAAGTCCACCTAGATTAGTTCTTTGAAGCGTAGCTTTTATAGGGAACTTTTAATCTTGGCTCTGAAATACATTAAAAGTTGTGAATTAGTTTTTTTTTTTTTTTTTTTTTTTTTGATCACAAATTATTACACCTTCATTAAGGTTTCGGTCGAGAAAAATTGCCAACATTAAAATTTGAGAATATTAATTCAAGTATCGGAACGAAAAAAAAAAATTCATCTTTAACTCTTTCTAGCTAATCGATCTGAATCGAATCGCACCGATCGGAAATGAGAATATGAAACAAATTCATTGAATTAGATTAACAAATCCACGATTTGAATATGAACTATGTGTGAAATGTGGAACAACATCGACCAACGGAAACAGAGAAGCGCAAGAAAGCGGTGAAAAAAAAAATATGTAAATTATTATTATTATTTTTCTTTTTTTTTTTTTAGCGAAACGGAATCGAAGTTTGTTTGCGATCTCTTTTTCAATCATTTTTCTCTCTCTCTCTCTCTCTCTCTTCTTTTTTATCATTCGCTTTAATCTTACACACCTTGACAGATAGAGTTTTTTTTTCTTAGCGTATGGATTAAATATGATACCGAATATCCGTTCGATCGGAAACGAGAAGAATTGCGATTCTCTCTAAGAAAAATGATGATGAGGTCAAACCTAGAGAGAGAGAGAGAGAGAGAGAGAGAGAGGAAGAGGTGAACAATATCATTAATTATCCTTGTTTTTTTTTTTTTGATTTATAGCAGAATAGAAAAATGAAAATCCAACAAAAATAAAGCCAAATAAACTCCCTCTCTCTCTCTCTCTCTCTCTCTCTCTCTCTCTCTCGCTCTTTCTAGTTTTCTTTAGGTCCGAAAGAGAAAATCTACCATCATCTTTATCGGAAGCTTTTGACGTTTTTGTATTGGGGAAAAAAAGCGGTAATAAAGGGTACATACACGAAGAGATACGAACACACACACACACACAAATACATAGAAACGAACGGGAAAAAAATATAAATAAAAATGAAAAATAGATTGCACTAGTATGTGATGTAGATCGAATCCAAAGATTATTATTATTATAGTATTATCATAGTATTATCCATATTATTATTATTATTATTCTTTCGGTTGGTTATGTTTCACAATTGATAGAATCTTTTTACATTTAGAGAATAACCCTTTCGGTATTTTTTTTTATTTTGTGTTTTTTTTTTTCGTTCAACCTCATTTAGATCATAACCGAAAAATAACGAGAGAAGTTAGTTTTGATGTTTTGAATAGTATAGACAGCATAGATCTACACAAACCAACGCACAAATGTTACTATCTCGATGTCGATTTTGGTCCCTAATATTGTGTGTGAGAGAGAGAGAGAGAGAAACGATTGCGATAGTAGAGAAACAATCGGCTAGGATTATCGAAACACTACACTAGTCCTAGTGGAAACAATTAAGTTCGATGATCATTTTTCATCTATCTTTTTTTTTTATAGTTTTTGTTGTTGTTGTTGCTGCTATTGCTATTGGGACATTAAAGCTTTGCGCTAGTTAATCGGGTCCATTGCAATGTAAAGAGACAGCCTTAAGAGCAAGGGTAGACCAAACCAAGATGATAGTCATCATTCGATAACTTAGGTCCTAGGCAATTTTCTTTATTTATTTATTTATTATTTTTTTTCCTTGTCTCTCTCTTTCTCTCTCTCTCTCTCTCTCTCTCTCTCTCTCTCTCTCTCTTTCTTAATGGTTTTTATGTGTTGTTGTTCTCTTCTCAGCTCTAAGCTATCTGATTCTCATCTCTCTATTGTAATCGTTACTATCGTTGTTGCTGTTGTAAATTGTTTTTGATGGTATTTATTTGAAGAATTAAATCAAATAATCTAAGTGATTTGAAAGGCCATATAAAAATGAATGAATTGATTCTATTGATAGTGTTGTGAAGAGAGGGGCGAAAGAAATCGATCGAGAAAAAAAAGATGTACAAGAAATGATTCGAATATAGTTTGTCAATTTGAGATCCAAACAATCGATCCAATAGTTAAAGGTAACATAATCGTCATTCACAATTGTTTTGCTCACAAACAGATTTTTTTTTTTTGCAACTCCAATAATGATCGAGTAGGTGATGATGGTGGATACAGAATGAGAGAGAGAGAGAGAGAGAGAGCTTAGGCCGATCGCTGTAAATTGAAACCAAAATATTTGATTCCATTTTTAAAACTTTCTCGTCCCGCCGCCTTTGAATGGAGATTTGAAGATTGAATCTTTGCCTTTTTTTTCCCTATTTTGATTTCGTTCTTATTTTTTTTTTTTTTCATTATGTTTGGAGAGTGAAAAAAAATTGAAAGAATAAAAAAACAAAAGTGAGAAAATTGATCTTGTTTTCGAGAGAGAGAGAGAGAGAGAGAGAGAGAGAGAGAGAGAGAGAGAGAGAGAGAGAGAGAGAGAGAGAGAGAGAGAGAAGAGATTGGTCCTTGTAGAATTCTATTCGAACTGGAACACCGATTTGAACCTAAAAGAAAAAAAAATTCATACAAGAAGATAGCTACGGAGGAGAGAGAGAGAGAGAGAGAGAAAGAAAGAAATTGAAAGCTTTCGATCACATCGATTGCTTTCAATCGAACAAATTTAGCTTAGTTGAAAAAAAATAAGAAAAATAAGAAAAATAGGAAAAAAAAAGTCTAAAATTATTTTTCTATTCGAAAGAAGAAAGAAACAAAATTCAAATTTATTCGAAACATCGAAAAGAAGAAGGAGAAGAAATCGAAACCAGTGATCGGGAAAACAAAAATTGAAAGGCCAAAATAAAAACAAAAAAGAAAAGAAAAGGTATCGGTCAAATTGTTTGCGACAATAATCTAAGATTTCTTCGTATCGAAATCGTTTATTCCATCATTATAATGGATTGTTAAGGCGGGAAAAAAATTGACCTTTGATCTCGGTAATCTCGTTTATCTTGTCGGTGAAATTGTTTGTCTGTTTGTCTGTTTGTCTGTTTGTTTGTTTGTTTATTTATTTATGTCATTCAGATCTAATAAGTTACCATTTTGGATAGAATCGAAAAGAGAGAGAGAGAGGGAGAGGGAGAATATTTTGGTGTCTCTTATTTCTAGGAACCTTTCTATGCAATTGATATATGTGCTGATGAAAGATCGAAGTGATTCTGAAATGAGAAGAAAACCAAGAACGTAGAGAATCAAAAGATCTAGAATGTGAAAGAAAGATTAATGCCGTTTCTTCACTTTCATTTCACTCTCTCTCTCTCTCTCTCTCTTGGTATGGTCTTTATCGTATCGTATCGGTTGTGAATTTTGCCTCCAAATTCTAACTTATTCTTAGATCTTATTATATTCCAAACATACGGTTCCATTTTTTTCGCTCTCTCTTTCTCTCTCTCTCTCTCTCTCTCTCTCTCTCTCTCTCTCTTTCTCGTTTTCTTGTTTCTTCAACACTTTTATTCGCTTCCGATTTTCAATCACACTGTTTTTCGAATATATTCGAAAATAGATCTCAAAATAAGGAAGGAAGAGAGAGAGAGAGAGAGAGAGAGAGAGAGAGAGAGAAGGAATAATATTTCATTTGGCAATTGTTTGAATGCTATCAAGGAAAGCAAAAAAAAACGAGGTGTTTGTCATTTTTTGTTTAGATTTTCTAAGAAACTTTTTCATTCTAGTTGTTTCGTTTGATTCCAATTGGAAAAAGTTTCGAAATTCCATCTTTTTTTTTTGATATTCGAGGAAACAATAACAGAGAATATAGTGGAAATATTCCATTCTGTTATTTTTTCGGTTGTTTTGGCCTCGATTTTTTTTTTTGAGACATAGGCCAACCATTTTTTTTTCGCTTAATTCGTTCTCTCTGTTTGTCTGTTAATCATAAATGGAAGACAGCGAGAGAGAGAGAGAGAGAGAGAGAGAGAGAGAGAGAGAGAGAGAGAGAGAGAGAATAAGCAACGGAATTTACAAAAATATTCGAATGGAATTTCGAAAACAAAAGTCCAAAATTCTAGGGTCCAATTGTAACTTGAAGCTATTCGATCAAAAAAAAAGAAAAAAAAAGAAAAAAAAGAATCTCAATAGAACTAAAAAGACTGAAAAGAGACCTAAGAAAAAATAAAATTTAAACAATACAAACACACAAGTCAATTCCTATCAGGAATTTGAACTTCAACAAACCTAACAGAATGGAGAGTAGTTTTAGAGAGAAAGTGATGGATCTTTTTGCTATCTTTGCTTCAATGATTGGTCAAAGATTGGACCATAAAGTTGACGATTGAAAGAGAAACATTAGATCGAATGTGGAAGCAAAAGAAAATTAGAAAAACAAATGGAACGCGACCAAAAAAAGAAAAAGATCTATGGTGGGTGTGTGGGTGTGGACGTGTGTGTGTGTGTGAACTGGATAGATATGTTGCAAATCGAAGAGCTTCGAAACGAGAGAGAAAAAAAAATTTTCCAAATGAACCGTTTCCGAAAAAAAAAATTGGACGAAATCAAATCGAAAAGAAAAGAAATCTAATTCGTTTGCTCGATTTTATTTATTTTCTAGCTTTTCTTATTTTGCTTTGTTTTTATTTTATTTTTTTTTTGGTCCTTCTTAGATCTGATTTTACGGTTTATTCTCTCATTGAGATCGAACCTTCATTGGCCTTCTTCTTCTCCTCGAACCAATGACGTTTGAATGTTATTGTTTTGAAGCCCTCTTCGATTGCCATACATTCGCTAAGAGCTGAGGGGAAGGGAAGAATATAATCGAAAGGGTATCGAAATCAAAAGATTGATTCGAAATAAAATCACCGACTAGAGTGCTAAGAGAGAGAGAGAGAGAGAGAGAGAGAGAGCGAGGGTTCGGTTTTTTTTTGTGTGTGTGTTAGATTGATCATTATGTCGCCTCAAATATGGTGCCATAATTTTGTCCATTCCAAAAATTCTTTGATGATTGCTTCAATGATTTCAATGCTAGCCTTTGATTACTATTTCTTTCTCTCTCTCTCTCTCTCTCTCTCTCACTCATTCCAATTTTTTTCTGATTGAATCCATTTTGGATTGGAACAGCAATATTAGTAGTTTAGTTAGTTTCGTTTGTTTTTTTTTTTTTTTTTGTTTTTTTTCTCGTTCATTTTGTCGTCAGAAATAATATTTTTCATCGATGAATGAGATGATAGATGATGATCTAGACCCTCTCTCTCTCTCTCTCTGTGTGTGTGTGTGTGTGTGAGAGAGAGAGAGAGATTCCGATAGGGTGTGATTTGATGTTGAAGTTATTTGATTCAAATCAAATGAAGCATCAAATTTCAAGTAATATTTATGATTCAATGACTTTTTACTTGATTCATTCTCTCGTTCCACAATCTCATTCTCTATGATCATAATCATCATAATCGATAACATAGGTCTCGTCAAACTGTGTAAACATCATTCCGAGAGAGAAGTTGAGAAGGGAAGAGGGACGTTGAAGAGAAGAGATTCGAGAGTGTTGGACAACAATGCGTTGAGAGAACAAAAAAAAAGTTCCAAAATTTCCAAAAGAAATCCATCTTTCTTTCTTTTTCTCTCTCTATGACTCTTGTAGTTGAGCGATTAAGAAATGTTCCAATATAAAAAGCGATATTGAAGTTTTTTGTTTTGTTTTGTTTTGAAAAACAAAAATGCATTTGATCGTTGAAGAGAATATGAATCCGATCTAAGCAAAAGAGACCAAAATGATCATCATCATCATCATCATCACCACCATCATCATCATCGTCACAATGATGAAGAGAGAGAGAGAGTAGGAGAGAGAAAATAATGGAAAAATCTCTTGGTTCAATGAGTTTCGTTTCGATTGAGATGAAAACGATATTTTTATATATCGTAATTGTAACTTGATGGTTCCGAAAAACGCCTACCCGACACCCACTCACTCAACACTTACACACACACACACACATATCTGGTAATATTAATTTATTCCTTTCGATACTTTTTTTCCCTTTTCTTGGCCGATGATTCAATTTTCACTTTAGAATTAGAAATTAGAGTTTAGTGTGGATGGATTTGATTTAGGAACACATATTTGATCCAACAAACAGTTTCTTGTTTGTTCTTATTTTTTTTTTCTTTTTTTCTCTTCTTTTCACTCAATGTTTACTTTTGGATCAAAAATTATTTCAAAAAAAAATTTGGGCTCCGCATTTTTTTTTCTCTCCAAAAACGAAGAAATGAAATGAGAGAGAGAGAGAGAAAAAAAAAAAAGATTATCAAATAATTTGTCATCCAAAACTTTCGAAACATTACAATTCTCGATTATTAATAATCGATTGAGCTAGTGAATTGATCTCTAAATAGATTTGTAAATTGGAAAACACGATGATGATTGTGAATTGATTGATATCACATCAAAAAGAGAAGAAGCTTATAGAATGAGAGTGCTAGTTAGATCCAATCACTTTCCTAATGATACACAATGATACAAGAGAATTTAGATTTGAGGTCAGAATTCTAAAGAGGTTAAATATGGGCTTAAATTTTGACTTAGCGACAATATAAGCTCGATCGAAACTAATTAAGAATTGGATTATTGATATGAATCACAACGATGGATCATAAACAAACTCTCACAAGATCGATCATTAAAGCATCTCAGCCGACAAAAGCAACCAGACTCTCTCTCTCTCTCTCTTCTGATCTCGGTTCAAAGTGAAATCATTCAATATGAAATCATCACATTATTTGAGAACCTCAAAGATTATGATGATCATTATTATTTTTTTCATCGAATACAATTAACAATCTACATCCGTTTCTTTCTCTCTTTATTGTTCATCGAAAAAAATGAAAAACGAAAAAAAAACAAAACAAAACAAAACGAAACATCACCATAGCTTTGATCATTTCGAAATGATATCAATAAAGTTTCGAATATTTTTTTTTTTTTGTTTTTTTTTTTTCCTTTTGCTCTGTTTAATTTTTGTCCATTTGGTTCATTCTTTTGTCGATATTTTTCTTTTCCCTCTCTCTCTCTCTCTCTCTCTCTCTCTCTCTCTCTCTCTCTCTCTCTCTCTCTCTCTCTCTCTCTCTCTCTCTCTTTCTATTTGTAAGTTCCAACACAAAAAAAAAGTTTCATTGCGGATATTCTCCTCTCTTTTTCTCTATATTTTGCTATTGTTTTCCGTTATGGACATTCGGATATTTTCGCCATAATTGATTTGTAACACACACACACACACACTTATCAAATGATGATGATGAAGAAAGATTTCGATGTCTAATTATGTTCATTCTTTGGCAATCTTTGCTAAATGAATTCAAAGAGAAATAAAGAAAAAAAAAGATGTTTTTTTTTCTCTTCCTTTCAAAAAGATCGCGAAAGAAAGAGAGAGAGAGAGAGAGAGAGAGAAATGTCTAGAATATAGGAAAATAGAAAAAAAAGTCAATTAGAAAAGTTAAATTGTAAGAATCTTTGCTTACTTTTCCTTCACCTCCCCCCTCCACCAGTTTCTCGATTCTCAAACTTTCGATCTCTCAGACTTTCGTTTTATTTTTATTATTATTTTTCGAATTTCTAATTCTTTCTTCTTCTTTTGTTTTGTTTTTTTTTTTTTTTTTTGTTTCTTTTTCGTTTCGAAAAGTCCAGCTTGGTGAAAAGAGATATGTTTGATGGTGTTTTTTTTTTTTTTTTGCTTTTCGTTTTCTTCTAATTCGAAACGAAACAAAAAAACAGTGGAAAGAATTGAATTCCAAAATCAAAATCACCACGAAAAAACGAAACTAAGTTGAATAGAATGAATCAATGAGAGGAAATTTGATGTAGGAAAAAAAAAGAGATGAAAAGAATTGGAGAGTAAAGTGAGAAAAAAAAAGTCTAGGATATTTAATGATAATTACATTCGATATAATTTTGGTACATTCACATTGAAAAGAAAAAAGATATTCAAACTTTGACGACAACAATAAAGTACACAGAGCTCATAAGTGCATTGCACTAAACGAAATTCTAAGTGAATAATCTCCAATCTCCTATCTTTCATAGTACAATCAAAATATAAAATTAAAGAATATTCCATTCTAAATCAAAATGAATATGATGTGAAAAGAGAGAGAGAGAAAGGGGGAGGTGGACAAAGGGATAGAGAACGAAACGAAAAGTGTAATAAAAAAGTGTGAAAATAATAATAATAATCAGTTTAGTTTTGTTTGGATCCTTTTTTTTTTTCGTTGATAAGTGAAAAAGATTCAAACATTCATATTGGAATAGGATATTGATAGGATATTAATACATACAATGCGATTATTTGTTTTTTTTTTTTTTTTTTTGCTTTTTTTTTTGTTAGAATTTGGATCCGATTGAAAGTGGAGAACAAATCAGCGTAGATCTTTTCTAGCGATGCTAGATTTTTTTTTTCAATCGAACATTCAATTTATTTTATCCAATATTGTCAAATTTATAGCTACGATAAGCCTTTGGTCATAGAAGAAGAGTGAAAGAGAAGAAGAGAGTGGAAGTTTTCATTACCACTTTTGGATCTTATGGCTCTAAAATGCACAAAACCAAAGCAATCTTCGCTGCGGAAGCTATGACAACACTGGCGAAGAAAAGGGACAGAGAGAGAGAGAGAGAGAGAGAGAGAGAGAGAGAGAGAGAGAGAGTTGCGAATTCGATATTTAATTCTCTTTTCTTCTTGTTTTTGGTGTTTTTTGTTTGGGAAAAGATTTTGGAACAAAACAAATTCAAATCCAAAACAACAACAAAAAAAATATTGCAAAAATGAAAAAGTGATAGGGGTTTTTTTTTGGTCCTTGAAACAATCGGAAAGATTTTTTTTTCTTTTTCACACTCTCCTCTCTTTTTTTTCCGCTTTCAATGTTTTCTCTTCTATTA
>CP080486.1:372500-527500 GCA_020844145.1 Sarcoptes scabiei
ATCCTAAAATGAATACACTATGAATAACCAAAGCGAATCTATAGTTCAACTTTATTCTAATCATTTTGGTACCTTTTTTTTTTTTTTTTTTTTGTATCTTCGATTGCCTTAGGCGTTCGTCAATCATACGAGATACAAGTGTATGATGATTTCGCTATCAAAGGAAACACTGGCGTAAGTATAATCATTTTGAACGAATTCCGGAAATTTTACCTCTCTTATCATTCGAGAGGAAAATGTTCACCACACACAATAATGATTTTGTGATTTGAATTGATCTAATTATTCTCAAAAAAAAAAAAAAAAAAGATTCTTCGATGCCATATTCCAAGTTTCGTACGTGAATATGTTCATGTAACAAATTGGCTACGATATTACGATTATGGTGATTCATCTTCCACCTCTTCCTCCTCCTCTACCGTCACCACCACCAACAACAAAAATGGCGAGAATAGTGGGACCGATAAAAGTGGTGGCGAAGAAATCGGTTCTGAATCGATCAATGGATTCATCAAACCATTGATGGATGGAAAAGATTTGGGATCCGATCAGATTATCACATCGAATTTGCTTAAAGGTATTTTGATTTTGGAATTCTTTTTGGAATTTTTTTTTTTTGTTTTGGTTTTGTTCTGTTTGTTGGTCGAGTGTTTTGAAAGCGAATCGCTAATGATTGTATTTGTCGATTGTTTATTACAATTCTTAAAAACAAATCGATTTGGTCATTTTCAATTCTCATCTCTATCTTTTTTTTTCAATGTCTCTCAATATAATAGGATAGGATTTATTTGAAGGAAACCTGAAACAAATTTGAGGTTTCGAATCTAATCTCTACGATTAAATTCTTGATCTTGATTCAAAATCTACACTTGAAATAAAAATTAACAAAGTGCTTGTTCTTTTTTTATTTTGACCACAAAAAAAAAGAATCTTCTTCGAATAGTAAAAAAAATGAAAAGAAACAGATTTCATTAATTGTCAGAACTAGACAACAACAACAACAACAACAAGATGATTTAACATCGAAAAAAAAAAAGAATCCTAAATTATTATTTTTGCTATTATTATTATTATTATTATTCTAAATAAATAATTGAGAAGAAATTCGTTTCGTTTCGTTTCGTTTCGAAGATTTCATCACTAAAGAAGCGAAAATTTAGTATAATAATAAAAAAAAAGGAGAGAAAGAAAAAAGTGTCGAAAATAGTCGAAAAAGATAGATGAACAAGAGATGTGGATGATGGGTGGATGAAAAAAAAAGCATAGAGAAATATAATAATCAAAAATAATAATAATAATAATAGCAATAGTAATAATAAAGAATAGCTAAGAAAAAAAAAAGAGAGTAAATTTATTCGAGAAATTATTATGGAGTAGAGAGAAACACATCTCTCCATCACATTCTCTCTCTCTCTCTCTCTCTCTCTCTCTCTGGCACCAATGATTGTGATTGTGATGCCAGCCGCAGATTTTGCGAAAATTAATCAAAAAAAAAAAAAACTCAAATCAAATAAACTTTGCCAAAACAATTTGCCTAGCGCCTTGGCGCTTTGCTATTTCTCTCTCTCTCTCTCTCTCTTTGGAGGAAAACTGGAAAACATCTTTTATTCCAGGAGGTTTTTCTGTTTTTTCCATCTTCATCTCTCTAGATGAGAGATAGTTCTGACAAGAGACTAGAGAGAGAGAGAGAGAGAGAGAGAATGGGAGAGAGTGGGAGAGAGCTCATCTTTAAGCGATAGAAAATTGAATGAACAATCAACGAGATTGATAAAGTTTTACTTTACTTTACTTTGCTTATATATTATTTCTCTATAATTTAGCATAGGGTGTGTGTGTGTGTGTGTGTGAGTGGGATATGGAATTGGGAGTAAAATTTTACCCGTCGATCATCGCCATTGCCATCACCATCACCATCGCCATCGCCATCACCATCACCATCACCATTGATTATTATCATCGCTGATCATCTTCAAATGATCAGAAAATGAAACGAATCAGTATAGCTCTCTCTCTCTCTCTCTTTAGCATCTTTACATCATTTTTTTTTTACACAAACACGCCCGTACATTGAGTAGTCCACAATCCAGTTATAGACATCCATTTTCACTTCTTCTTCTTCTTCTTCTCATCTTCTCTATTATTGACAATTTACGCCCAATCTAAACTTGATAAAGTGGATGATGATGATTTTTGATGTGTAAAACTATGCTAGGTCTCTCTCTCTCTCTCTCTCTCTCTAATACTGGCATTGATTTTTTTCTCTTTCTCTTTTTTTTTTTTGATTTGATTTGATTCACTTAGGTTTTTGACATTTTTCATTGTGTGTCAGTCTCTCTCTCTCTCTCTCTCTCTCTCTCTCTCTCTCTCTCTGGTCTCTCTAGTCTCTTTTTCATTATCCATTGATCGTTCTTGGTTCAGTTCGACTCTAGTTTTCTAGAGTCTAACTAACTTCTATATCCGTTTTCCGACGCTATATTCCATAATATTCTCGTTTCGGCTCTATTATTAATATTTTAATTACTTCTAGTCTTTTTTTTTTCTTCCCGTTGTTAGATGTGTCGGTGTTTAGATGTCGAAAGTTTCGTATCAAATTCAACTAACGAAATATATTCGGATGCCTTCAATGCTTCTTTTGTCTTTCTCAATCTAGATCTAGCTTATTTGAATTTGTTTGTTAATTACAAAAATTGATTTTTTTTTCGCGCTTCTCGTTTTCCTGTCGATTCCCCTCCTTTTTTTTGTACTGGAATAAACAAGATTTGTGGTTTTTCTTCAAAAAAAAAAAATCTAGGTCCCATATTAAACCTAAACCTCATTCAAAACTAATCAATCTTCTCTCTCGCTCTCTCGCTGGCTTCATTAAATTTTTGGATTCTCTTATCTTTTTTTTTTTTAATGCATCTAGGATTGAAAACATCCTTCTCCTCCTCCTCCTCGTCCAATCTCTATTTTAGTTGTTTTAGTTCCATCCATCTATCCATTAGAAAGAAAAAGGTTCGCCCCCTTTTTTTATCTGTTAGCCAAAAATTTTGGTTTTTTTTTGTGAAGCTTTATGAAGCAATCCAATAGAATCAAATCGTTAAAGAATCTAGAATCTAGATTCTATTTATTTCGAATTTATCTAAGTTTTCTCTCTAGTTGTGAAGCATTTTCTCTCCTCTGTTTTTTTTTTTTGGGTTAAAAACAAACCGAAAACAAAAAAAAAATAACCGATACGATCGTATCAGTAGCGTGAATTGTTTATGATCAACAGCATTCGGTGTTGAACAAACAAAATCGATAGAATTCTAAACAATAATGATTGGTACGATCACTAGAAGCTACAATGGAAGCTTTTTTTTAATGATACTTTGTATGAAAGTAATGGTATTTGACAGTCGATCTTCTTTTTTTTTTTTCATCACCCAAAAACATCAGCTAGTCAGTTCTGGTTTGTTTGTACCAAGCAGATGCTCTAGCAATCGCAGTAAATTGCAATCGTAACAACCAAAAAAAAAAAGAAAACTCCTAGTTTCTTTCTCTCTTTGAAATTCTAATAAATAATTCTATTCTCAAACAATATCGATGGTAAAACAAATAACCGAATAACCGAATCGAATTCGAAAGAGAACAATTTGAAAGATAGTTGAAAAAACCTTTTCCAAAAGTTTAAACCTAACTTCGATCAAAGGCTATGGAATTTTATCCAAAGAATTTGTTTTTTCGTTCTTAATTAAAGCATCATCATCATCATCATTAACATTATTTATTCAATTTTCTATTTTTTTTTTTCACTGCTTCCAAGGTGGTCGTTATAGTGTGATGCCTAATGGTGATCTACATGTCCATTGGATCGATTCGGATAAGGATGATGATGATGATGATGATGATGACAATCATGATGATAATGATGATGGTTTCGATCAACTCGATAGCCGAAATCAACGTCGATATCGATCGATACCGATGATGACAATGATTGATCGAAATGGAAAACCTTCATCTCAATCTTTATCTTCATCTTTATCGATGGTTTTTGAAACTAATCCATTGCTGATCGATGGTAATCTTCAAACACTACCACAAACAATCATTTCGAATCGAAGCGAAAATTTCAACAATGGTCGAAGTAAACGAAGAAAAAGATGGAGAAAGAGAAAGAGAAGATTGATGTTTCGTTGTCAAACAAAACATTCACTAAATGGACAAACTAAACTAAGTGCCAATTATGCTCGTCTAATTGTAACAGGTGATGATTTGATTTTATGGAATAAAAAAAAAATTAAAAAAAAAAAAGATTATCCAATCACATTCTTATCTTTGTTTTGATTTTTCATTTGTACTTTAAATTCAAACTCTTCTTGTTTTGAATCGAAACAGAACCTCAATCAAAAATGTCTCCAAAAATCATTACGAATATTCGGCAAATTTTTGCCGATGTTGGCCAAACTATTGAATTGCCTTGTCCAACACAAGCTCATCCTTGGCCAATATTCACTTGGTATCGTGTTCAAACCATTTCATCCTCCTCCTCCTCCTCCTCATCGTCCTCATCCTCATCATCATCATTATTGTCTACCAATTCTCTATCCTCATCTTCGTCCTCATCATCAAAATCGATTGCACAAATACATTCGATTCTATCATTGAATAATCCGAATCGAAGATTACAGAGAGTGATTGTATCATCGATTGAGAAAGAGAGGAAACAAAGCGAAGATTTTGGTCGATCTTTAAAGACAGCTTTTCGTTCGAATAAACCACAATCAAAATGGATCCAAATTGATAGCTCTCTTTTCATTCGTGATATTAATCAAAATGATACCGGTTTTTATGTTTGCGTTGCAAACAATTCAATCGGACAGGATCGTTTCGAAATCGAACTTGTTGTAAAAGGTAAGTTACTTTGGATCATTTTGTTTCACAAGTAATATTGTCAAAAGTTTCAAGCAAATAAATAAATTGTTGAATTATTTATCTTCAAGAACCATTAAGTGTTACGATGATACCGAATCAAATATTGGCGATCGATGGAGAGACGATTGTTTTTAATTGCTCGATACAAGGTTCTCCGATTCAAAGAATTCAATGGATTCGAAACGCTAAACCATTATCGATATCGTCTTTCGATGATCGAATCCATCTTCTTGATCATGATCGAATCTTACAAATCAAACAAGTTCGAAGAGAAGATAGAGGAATGTTTGTAAGTAGTGAATACATTAACAGTTTCAATTGAAACAATTTTCATGAAGCTAATTGATGCTCGATTTGTTCCAAGCAATGTATTGTTAGTAATGAATTCGAATCGATCCAATCTACTGGTGAATTGATGCTGGCTGATGATCCACCGGAATTTCTTTCAGTATTCCAAACACCAGAACCTTTGAGACCGGGAAAGAGTTTATCTTTGAAATGCTCTGCAACTGGAACACCTTTGCCTCAAATCATTTGGACTTTGGATGGATCACCGCTTGTCGAACATGGACGGATTCGTGTCGGCGATTATGTCACTGGTGATGGTCTTGTGAATAGTTTTGTTAACATCACATCTCTTCGCAATGAAGATGGTGGAATGTAAGAAATGATTTAATGAAATTTTTCTCGATTTTCAAAGTAATATGCTTTTCATCTACGTTTTAGATACTCTTGTACAGCATCGAATGATGTCCACTCGATCAGTCACTCTGGCCGAATCAATATCTATGGGCCTGCTTTTGTGAGACAAATGAAAAACATCACCGCTATCTCTGGTCATAATATTCATCTTCATTGTCCAGCTGCCGGTTATCCATTAGAATCGATTGTTTGGTACAAAAAATCTTCAATCCAATCTTTGCATAGTCCCAAAATCAAGTCTTCCGTTGCAACAAATCGTTTGCCACAAAATCATCGCCATAAATCGCTACTAAACGGTACCTTGGTGATCGAAAAAATCGAACGAGCTACCGATGAAGGCGAATATCATTGTGTTGTGACCGGTGCCAATCATGCAAGCACTGCATCTGCCGATCTTTTCATTCGTATCTTAGTCGCTCCAGTGATCAGTCCATTCCATCCGCCACCGAATCTTCGTGAAGGGATGCGTGTCATGTTAACGTGTTCCGTGATCGAAGGTGATTCACCGATTTTGATTCAATTTCTAAAAGATGGTGAACCAATACACGAAAGTGCCTCTGTCTCATCTATTTCATCGCCGAATAAAAAACGTATCAAATTGGATGTCACAAATGAATTCTCTGCAACATTGTTCATCTCATCTGTTATTGCTGATGATTCTGGTAATTACACATGTATCGCATCAAACATAGCTGCAATGACAACATATTCGATCGTAATGAAAGTTGATGGTATGCTGTTTTCGAGACTAAAACTAAACTAATTGATTCATCTTGATCTAGTTCCACCAAAATGGATTCTTCCACCAAGCGATACTGAAGCGATTGAGGGACAAAATGTTGTGATTGATTGTTCTGCAAGTGGTGATCCAAGAATTTGGTGGGAACGTGCCTATGATAAACCTCAAACACAATCAAATCTTGATCAACATCATTCGTTGAGCTCAATCTCTGATCATGATCATAATCTAAATCCTAATCCTAATCATCATCATCATCATCATCATCATCAAGAAGTATCATCTGCACATTATTTTCGTACAGTAGTGAGCAATTCTCATATGCACACATTAGAGAATGGAAGCTTAATGATCAGAGATGTCGGTGAGGAAGATTCTGGTGTGTTTCTTTGCCAAGCAAACAATGGTGTTGGATCTGGTCTCTCCAAAGTGATCAATCTAAAAGTTCATGGTAAAAAAAAAACAAATTTCGATCCGAATCCGAATCTAAATCGTTCGACGATTCATTGTGAGAATTTTTTTCTTATTTCCAGTGCCAGCAAATTTCAAAAAAAAATTCTCCGCACAAACAGTTCATCGTGGCGAAACGATCGAGTTCAATTGTGATGCTTATGGTGAGCAGCCAGTGTCGATCACCATCTCCAAAGATCGGATGCTTTTGGATTTCGACAATGATCATCCTATTGATGAGCAAACATTGCATACCGACAGCCGATATCAATTGCTACGAAAATATAAGCTCAACGAAGCGATCACATCCTATACGATCAGAATCATCAATATCGATCATAGAGATTCATCATTGTTCACTTGTCAAGCATCGAATGCGTACGGAAAAGATGAATATAATTTCCAAGTGATCGTTCAAGGTTCGTTCGAGATTCGAATTTTTTTTTCCAATAGTTGTCATTCTTTTACAATTGATTGGATTTGATTCGATTCTACTAGAACCACCTAGCCGGCCAGAGAATGTACATTTGATCGAGATCGAAAGTCGTAACGCTATCGTTTCTTGGTCACATCCGTATGCTGGAAACAGTCCAATCCTTTCCTATCACATTGAATATCGTCAATATTCCGATATTCTTCCACCGTGGCATCATCTAGACGAAGAGAATCAAACTCAACAACAACCTCAACGAATCATAACATTATCGAAAGAGAATGGGGGCAATTTAGAATTAATTAAAACGATGCCTTCAGGCACTATATTTCGTCAGACTATCTCTGGTACAGAGAATTCAATCACATTGCGATCATTGAAACCGATGACGACGTATGAGATCAGAGTGCAAGCTGAGAATAAATTGGGTAATGGTCCATTCCAAATGCCTCCGTTGAAAATTACCACCAAAGAAGAAGGTATTTTTTTTGCCAATTTCTCCACTATCATTAGCTTAATAGTTTTTTTTTGAATTCTCAGCTCCTTCCGGTCCACCATTGAACATACACGTCTATCCGTTGAGTGCTCACTCGTTGCAGGTAACATTCCAGGCTCCTAAAAATGAACACCAAAATGGTCAACTATTAGGCTACTATGTTGGCTACAAAGCTGCCGATATTGATGAGCATTTTATGTTTAAAAAAATTCTTGAAGAAAAATCAACAATTTCTAGCAATCAAAACAATCAGATTATTTTGGGACAAAAAGATGTCAAAATTACAGACTTACGTAGAGCTACTAAATATCTCATCATTGTTCAAGCCTTCAATCGGTAATTCTTGGAATTAGATTAAAATCAATTTGAATCTTAAACAATACTGATTACAGTGTTGGTCCTGGTCCACAATCGGAAGAGATTGTTGGAGAGACATTGATCAATGATCCACCTAGAGCACCATTATTGACTTCGGTAAATGTCGATTATGATAGTGTGGAACTTTCGTGGTCGATTGAAACATCGGATGAGAGTTACGATCAATCTAATCAAGCAATCAATAGAGTCGATATACCGGAAATAACTGGATATTTTCTTTATTCAAAAAAACCAAACTCAAACGAATGGGAAGAGCATCAAGTTGATGCGCAACAAAATTCTTTTGTTTTTAAGAATTTACTTTGTGGATCACAATATCAATTCTATGTGATCGCCTACAACAATGTTGGTAAAGGCAATCCAAGTCAAGCGATCGCTATCCGTACGAAAGGATCCGGTACGTTTCGTTCGATTCGATTCGTAACGAATTTTAATCATTTTTTTTTTCTTTTTTGATCATCTTGATCCAGTCCCGATAGCGCCAAAAAATTGGAACTCTTTCATTACAGTGAATTCGACTGTAGCATTGATACGATTAGATAGTTGGATTGTGAATGGATGTGATATACAGAGCTTTATGATCAAATATCGGCCACGTATCGAAACAGAATGGTTGGTTGTTTCCGATCATATTCTACCGAATGAACAGAAACTTGTAGAACTGGTAGACTTGAAACCAGCAACCTGGTATCTTTTAAGTATGACTGCAATCACTGATATGGGCTCCACCGAAGAGACCTATATGTTTTCGACGTTGACAGTGGATGGAGGTTCGATTCGAAACTAGCATTGAATTTTCAATGATATTCACTAAGAATTATTATTTTCTGTTTTCAAAAAAAAAAAAAAAGATACCATACCACCATTGGATATTGTTTCTCGAACATTAACCTCGGCGAACTCTATCACAGCTTCCTCAGGAAATCCTTACAATCAGAATGGAAATCAAAATCTAAATCCAATTCAATCGTTGACGATAATCATACCGGCAACTTGTTCTGTGATAGTATTGACTGTGATCATTATTGTAGCTTGTTTTGTGTTGGGTACAAAACGTTCTCAACACTTCGAAAGTACTCTTTTGAACGCGATAGGTGTGGCATCAAGCGCAAATGTTTCCGTTCCAACCGATACACCAGCATCGACAACAAACGATCCTAATTATTTGATGTTGCATGCTAACATCACCGGAACACCTCATCATCATCATCATCATCATCATCATCATTCGCATACCGATCAAACATCATCGTATTGTCCGACCGATCTGACAGAGCCAAGATACAGTGGAACGATCGGTAACAATCTTCTCGATCAATATGGATTCTGTACGATGAACGATTCGAATAATAATAACAACAACAACAACAACAATAGCAATAGCAAATGTTCCGCCAACAACATCGAACTAATCAATGCTGCTGTAGCGTATGCAACATTGAAAAAACTAAATAACAATTCCAGCAACAATGATCTCAATCATAAGAACATCGGTACAAGCAACGGATGTTTGGTTAAAAAACTAGATGATTTGGATTGCTCTGCTAACACTGATGAACGCCTTACATTGGGTTGTGTTAACTTCTCTTCTGGTGGTCTAGGACCTACAACAACAACAAAAACAACAACAACAACCACAACAACAACTTGTCTAGATTCAAAACTATGCGATGTGATCACTTCAAGTCCAATGAGATCATACATCAGTGGTGGATGTGAGAGCGGAGGTGGTGTTGGCGGTGGAGATGATGGACAACAATCAATCTTGATGAATGTAACGAATGATGAAAATAAACTGAATGATCCAGTGGTACATTATTTTCAAACACCTTACGCTCTTTCACGTCTACCACGATCCTCGTTCAACAACAATGAAAACATAATGATTGGAAGTGATTTAGACCAACAAGATGGATTCAATCTTGGTCGCGTCAATTTGACCAATAACAATAATAATCATATTTTAGATCTGAATAAATCTTCTTCACTCGCTACGAATGGTTGTACTATGCGTTCGGTAAGACCTTTGATGAATGGCAACGGTGATCATGTCTATGATATGCCATTTCCTCCCAAATGGGTTTGAAATCTAGGTTTCAGATTGAAACATTGTTATCTTTATTCACCCGAAATCGATTGATTTGAAATGAATTGATGAAATAATCCATCAATGTTGAAGCAAACAATGAAATAATTTATCAAATAAAATGAAAATTTCTACTCAAACAATAAGATTGTGTTAAGATTGTGCATATTTAGCGACCAATTGTTCGATTTTGATGCAAGCTTTCTCTTTAGAGTTTGAGCTTTGAATTCTTTCGGCAGCTTTTCGGCAACGATCTCGGATCTCTTCGTCGTTCATTAATTTCTCGATGCATTCGATCATTTCGGTCTCGCCACAGTTGTGTGCATTGATTCTCAATCCATAGCCTTTCTCTGCGATGCGTTGAGCGTTATCGTATTGATCTCCAAACATCGGCATCACTAGCATCGGTTTGCCTAGCATAAACGCCTCGGTTACGGTATTGTTCCCACCGTGTGTCATCACCATATCGACCATCGGAAGAATTTTAGTTTGTGGTAGAAAAGCTTTCCCCCACATATTATCTGGTAGTTCATATTGATCATAGGCTGGCCCCTTCGACACTATGACCTTGTAAGGAGTTTGTGATAGTACTCGACATAATTTCTTCATTAATTCCACATCGATTGCACACATCGATCCCATTGATAGATAAATTAGTTTGTCTTCTGGCTTCAACTTTGCTTTGAATTCGGCAGGAAATTCAAACTGTCCAGGCTCAAGTCGTGCGAATGTATCAATTTTCACCATGTTATCTGGAATCTCGATGACATCGCCATAGTCTAATTCATCTGGATAGCCATAGATATTCATAAAAGGAGATTTTTGTACGAAACCTCTCTCTTTCGTACAAGGAAAGCCCAAAGTTTGATTCAGATCATCTTGTAATTTTCTCATTCTTGCAAAAGATGTGCTCTCTAACTTCTCTTGAAACTCTTTCCATCCAGTTCGATCATTCGTAGGATAGCCTTTAAAGATAATTTAATAATTAATAAATCAATTTAGTCAGCCATAATTACTCGCTCACCAGACATAAAAGGAGGTAGTTCGGGTGAATTGAAAAGACAGAGTGGACCACTACTGATCAGTGTGGCCCAAGGAATCTTCCCGAAGGCTACACAAGGATATACCAGGAAATTGTCGATTATAATCAAATCCGGTTTTTCCTTAGCTATCAGATCAGAAATTTCTTGATGAGTTTCTTTCATATGATTTTGAAGTTTCTGATGGAAATCACTATCATTGTTCTTATCGAAAGAATCTAGCTTCTCTAGTGATGATATGCCTGAAATGATTCCGTTGTCGAGAAAATGTTGAAGAAATATTACATTCTTTAGTGGATGTTCTTGTTTCATTTGATTCTGATCTGATTCATCCACTTCAAATGGACTTTTTGCAGAATTTTTGCCAACAATTATCTCATCCATACCAAACTTCTCATACGATCCAGCAAACGATGGACTGTTGATGAAATAAACTTGATGACCACGTTGTTTCAATGCTTGAGCTAGTCCAACACAAGCCATCATATGACCGATAGCTTCGATGGATTGAATGTAAATTTTCAATTGCTTCTTAGGTTCCATTTTTTTTTTTTTTTGCTTTCTTGATTCAAAAAAGATCAATGCTTAAAAATTGGGAACACTTTCCACAACCACTTAGATCTGTGAAAGAAAACAAAAATCAATTGACAATTACGATTGATTGCGAATGAATTTATATAGAGACTCGATTTATCCAAACCGAACCGATTGATATTCGGAAACGATAGCTATCTTGTCTTTCGATAGGAACTTTGAACCAATCAATTTCGTATGTCAACTTCAAATCTTCAACTCTCTTATGCTCTTTTTCTCTCTCGTTCTAGGATAGATTTCCAATCAAATTTATTTATTTATTTTTTTTTCAATCCGACAAACGATTAATGTTTACAAAAGCAATCTAATCTTTTTATTTCGAAATTGTAGATTTTGTTGATTTTCGATTTTTGATTTTATTTTCGAAGTTTATTGAATTCTTCTTGACATTTTTTATTCGATATTAGTGTGTGATGATAACTTTCAAAACATGATCATTGTCGAGGATTTTTGTTTTTATTATTATTATTTTTTTTTTGTATTTTTCTCTTCTTAAAGGGTACAAAATTATCATCATTTTTTTTTTTTTTTGAAATCGTATTTTCAAACCGTTACTTCCTTGTCATCTTCATCAATTGTACAGATACATAAATATTCGATTCTATCATCGTAGCGATCCGAACAGAAGATTACAATGAGTGATTGTGTCTTCGATCGAGAAGAGAATCAAATCGAAACGAAAATTGTTCTGCCTTTCCTCAAGCGATATTGGAGGGATAGAAAAAAAAACTGAAACTTTACGATTGATTGTTTTCGCAAGTGTTTATTGGTGGATGCGAATGTCTTCATCGAGAATCATCATCTTCGTCATCCCTGGAAGAAGATTTCATTCTCATCACGAATCCCTCATATTCCAAACTAGATTGAGACCTGTTGTCATTTCTGCTTATAGCGTTCGATTTTAATCCAGGATCGAGAGTAACAGCAAAAGTATTCCAAACAATGAGATAATTTTTTTTCATTGATAAAATTGAAAAAAAAAGATTTGACCCAGTTATAAGATTGTGCTAAGATTGTGTTAAGATTGTGCATATTTAGCGACCAATTGTTCGATTTTGATGCAAGCTTTCTCTTTAGAGTTTGAGCTTTGAATTCTTTCGGCAGCTTTTCGGCAACGATCTCGGATCTCTTTGTCGTTCATCAATTTCTCGATGCATTCGATCATTTCGGTCTCGCCACAGTTGTGTGCATTGATTCTCAATCCATAGCCTTTCTCTGCGATGCGTTGAGCGTTATCGTATTGATCTCCAAACATCGGCATCACTAGCATCGGTTTGCCTAGCATAAATGCCTCGGTTACGGTATTGTTCCCACCATGTGTCATTACCATATCGACCATTGGAAGAATTTTAGTTTGTGGTAGAAAAGCTTTCCCCCACATATTATCTGGTAGTTCATATTGATCATAGGCTGGCCCCTTCGACACTATGACCTTGTAAGGAGTTTGTGATAGTACTCGACATAATTTCTTCATTAATTCCACATCGATCCCATTGATAGATAGATTAGTTTGTCTTCTGGCTTCAACTTTGCTTTGAATTCGGCAGGAAATTCAAACTGTTCAGGCTCAAGTCGAGCGAATGTATCAATTTTCACCATGTTCTCTGGAATCTCGATGACATCGCCATAGTCTAATTCATCTGGATAGCCATAGATATTCATAAAAGGAGATTTTTGTATGAAACCTCTCTCTTTCGTACAAGGATAACCAAATGTTTGATTCAGATCATCTTGAATCGCTTTCATTTTTGCATAACATGTGCTCTCTAACTTCGTTCGAAACTCTTTCCATTCAGATTGGTCATTGGTAGGATAGCCTTCAATACAATTTATAGTAATTAATAAATCAATTAGTCAGCCATAATTACTCTCTCACCAGACATTAAAGGAGGTAGTTCGGATGAATCGAAAAGACAGAGTGGACCACTACTGATCAGTGTGGCCCAAGGAATCTTCCCGAAGGCTATACAAGGATAGACAAGAAAATTGTCTATAATAATCAAATCAGGTTTCTCTTTGGCCATCAGATCAGAAATTTCTTCATGAGTTTCTTTGATATGATTTTGAAGTTTCTGATGGAAACCACTATCATTGTTCTTATCGAAAGAATCTAGCTTTTCAAACGAAGATTTGCCTGAAATGATTCCTTTTGTAAGAAAATTGTGAAGAAACATTACATTTTGTATTGGATGTTCTCGTTTCATTTCAGTCTGATCTGATTCATTCGATCCGAATGGACTTGTTGTAGCATTTTTGCCAACAATTATCTCATCCATACCAAACTTCTCATACGATCCAGCATACGATGGACTATTGATGAAATAAACTCGATGACCACGTTGTTTCAATGCTTGAGCTAGTCCAACACAAGCCATCATATGACCGATACTGTCGACAGATTGAATGATAATTTTCAATTGCTTCTTGGGCTCCATTTGCTCTACGCTTTGTTGTTCGAAAAGATTTTACTACGAAAATTTTGAATATTTGTCTAAACCGATCAGATCTATAATCGAATAGACAATTCAAAAATGATTGTGACCTAATTTATAGCTATTTTAATAATCTTCTAAACCAAATTGATCGATTTGAAAAACGATAGCTGTCTCGTGTCTCGTATCAAAATTGAATGTTTTTCTTTCAAATCTTCATCAATTTTTTTTTCTCTCTCATTCCAATATTCTTCCTTCTAGTTTAGGTTGCCATGATGCAATCCTAATGCAATCGATTCATAAGATATTCTCATCGAACATTTCTACTTGGGACTATAAAAAAAATAAAAAAAGTAGCGAACAATTCTTTAACATTCGAATGAAAATCATCAAATCTTTTTATTCGACAAACAATTGATTGATTACGAAGTAATCTAATCTTTGTAAGCATCGAAGATTTGGATCTATTTTTGGATTTATTAAATCGAATCATCAACTTAAATTAATCGATTGAATTGAATGAATGATAACTTCTAAAAAATCATCATTATTCTCTCGGATTTATTAATCTTCTTCATCTCTTCATCTCTAGAGGCAAAATTATCCTCGAACGGAAAACAGAAACAAATCATTGACATTGATTATGATCGAAGCACATTCTCATCGAAGTTTCTTCTTCCCAGTATTAAGATTTCTTTTGATTCTCATTTAAAAAAAAAAATTCTCAAAAATTAATCTATTAGGTTGAGAGATATGTTCCGAGATCGTTATTGATCTATTCGAATGCAATGCTATAGGGAATTTTTTTTTTCAATCCAAATTTTTTCATACTCTCTATCTCTCGTTGTGAAGTTTGTTTTTCATTTTATTATTTTTCTTTTTTATTTTTTTTTCTATTCAAATCATTCGCTTTTGAGGAAATTTTGAGACTAATTTGATAAGTATTATTTGATAAGTTCATTATGATCAATAGAATAGTGAATAGATAAGAATTCGGATAGCGAAATAGATTCCTGGCAATAAGAATCAACAGATCTGAAATTACTAATTTGATTATCTAACAAAACAATTACTAAACAATGAGATTAATGAAATTCAAGTGACGATTGATTTCGAAAGAAGAATCTAGATCGATTCGAAATTTATTCATAAATTTTTAAAGAAAAAAATTTTTAATCTATCTGGCGGAAGTTCTGATCTTATCATCCAAAAATTGATAGTCCGTGATGATGATGATATTTATTTTTTTTTTTTTTTTTTACAATCTCTCCATCAATCTTATGTGGTGAATGTTAGGTTTGCGCGAAAAAAATAGTCTTTGGAAAAGTCGGAAATATTAAAAAAAAAAAAAAATTCATCAAAATCATCGTTAGAAATGCCTCTATGCTTCGATCGAAGAACAAAGAAGAAAAGAAAAAAAAAATTGCCAAATATTTGTCATTTTTACAAGTCGATGATAATATTTCTGATTATGATCCATTGTTTGGAGCGAAACAAATATTGATCCAAAACAATCCACAATCCATATCTGATTCGATCGAGAATTATTAATTGGATTCGATGTTCAATCAACAATTATTTAATCATCTCTACATCACTATTGTACTCTTTCTCTTTTGTGCTCTATTTGCGTTCGGGAAATAATTTCCAAGAGACTATATTTCCATTTCAAATCATTCAATCGAAAGCGATGGCATCGGATGCGATGATTATTGCTTCTGATGATGAAAAAATTTCGAGATTTATTTATGTTCACTTTAAACCAATAATCAATTCAGGTATCTGACCATCATCATCATCATCATCACCATCGCCACCATTGATGACCATTCAATGTTTGATGAAAGAGAACTCTCAGTTCTATTCGAAGGAATTGGATGATATAAACCTAGATATATGGTCTCTATGAGATTCGATGATCGAACTGAACAAATATTGAGCTCCCTCTCTTCCTCTCTCTCTCTCTCTTCCTCTCTAGCTCCTTCACTTATCTTCCTCTTCAAATAGAATTAAGATTTTGTTTTCACAAATGTTCCTCATTGGTGGTGATGGTGATGATGGTGTTGGTTCTTTTCCATCCGACTTTCTCTAGGCATTTTTTTTTTTTTTTGATCTTTAACAAGATTTTTTTTTCTTTTGCTTGTCTTTTTCGATCAAACGAATCAATCTTTTCGTTTCTCTCGAACCGATGCTGATGCTGATGCTGATGCGGATGATGATTTTGTTTGAATTAAGTTTTGAATTATATCTCAACTAAACAAAACAAAACAATTCACACTTCGAATGGTGGGGGAGGGGGATTTAAATAAGTCTAGATGGGATATTTTATTTGTTAGTGAATCTATCCCCATACATTCATCGTCAATATATTGTTTCCATATTTCATATGTCAAAGCAAACAAAAGTTTTGCGAAGAATTCGAAACGAAAAACAAAAAAAAATGTGAAGAGAGATCAACGGACAGAGAGAGAGAGAGAGAGAGAGAGAGAGAGAGAGAGAGAGAGAAACTTCTTTCGGTGTGAAAAGGGAGACTTTTTTTTTTTTGAAGAAATCAAAGGTAGAAAAATTGAAAAATTTCTCCTACAAATCAAATCATTGAGGATAAATTAGAATGGAATGGAAATCCGAAATAATCAAAAAAAAAAAAAAAAGAAAAAACCTAACACTAGCCATTGAAAGAGTTTAATGAATGAACGTGTAGAACAATAGAACAACAACCGAGATGATTCAATCTCTAATCTAGTTCTAATTCAATCGATTCGCTTTGGAACATAGAAAGAGAAAGAGGAGGAGGGGGAAGAAAGAACATCATTCTTTTTGGCCATAGAAAAGTGGACAACCACAACAAAATTCAATCGGAAATATTTCTTTATTTTATTTTCGCGCCAATCAGTAATGGTACAAACAATTATTATTATTATTATTATTATTATTTCATTATTGTCATTCGGATCGAGATCCACTCTAACTCAATAAGATCAAACATTCAAGATCTTATCTAGACTAATACATTAAGCTTTTTGATCTCTCTGTCCATCTCTCTCACTCTCTCTCTCTCCCTGCGTTTTCGTTCGCTTCTGATTGGATTTTTTTTTTTTTTTTTTTTTTGTTCTTCTTCACAATCGATTTATATTGATGATTGTTAGTGAGAGGTATTAAGGTTAGGTTTTTTTTCTCTCGATATTTTAATTTTCAATTCTTCTTAAAGGTTTTCAAACTCTCTCTCTCTCTTTCTCTCCCTCTCTCCCTCTCTATGGTGTGAAAGATTTCATTCCTTTTTCCATTCTCTAGTCTTCAAAGAGAAAAAAAAAATTCATCCATCAGCGAAATTTTTTTTTGTTCTATTTACTTAGTCTCTCTCTCTCTCTCTCTCTCTCTCTCTCTCTCTCTCTCTCTCTCGCTTTCGCTCTCTGTATCTTATAGTTTTTTTTTTTTTTTGGTAGACCAAACAATAATTAAATCACACCTGTAAAGCTCTCGAATTGAGATTGATTTTGAATTGATAGATTCTGATCGAAACTCTTTCTCTCTCTCTCTCTCTCTTACTCTACCTATATAAACGATGTTCCGGAAGCTATTGGATCACTAGTTTCAGGTTTGATTGCATCTAGAGCAAATCATTCATCTCTTCATATAGAATCGCTTCGAATTGATCGATTTTTTGTGTGACATTTCGTATTCGACGTCATCCATTCGATTGAATATCTTTCTAGAAAAATAATAATATTCTGTTTCCCTGAGAGAAAAATGCTGAAAATTCATCAGCGGCAAAAAACGGCCCAATGTTTAACGCTAACTAGATCCTCTTCTCATCTAGTGCTTGCATTGATTCTATTGGAAATGTTTCTTCTCACACAACATCAAATTCAACAAGTGGAAGCATTTCGGAAATTAAAAATGAAAAAAATATTGAAAAAAATTTCTCCAGTACTGACGTTGTTGACGTTTTTAAAGACTAAAAAAAAGATTATTCCGTTGCCGATACCATTGCCTATTCCGATGCCGATGAATAAAAACAAAGAATCTGATCCTTGTCCACCTGACTACGTAAGATTATTTTGAATCATCGAAACAAAAAAAAACATCCAGATTGGTGAGATTATTGATTTCTCTATATTTTTCTTCAAGGGTTCCAACATGGGAGGTTACAGTGCCGGAATGGGAGCGGCTACATACGGTGGAGCAAGCAGTTACGGTGGTGCCGGAATGAATTGTAAGCTCATAAAATTGTTGGAGCATAACAATTATGTTTGATCTCTTTCTGTCTAGGTGGTAATGGAGCAGGTTATGGTACACCAATGGATATGGGTTATAGTTCAAATCAAGGCATCGGAAGCGGAAGTATATATCCACTTATTTTGTTGTTTCATATTTTTTTAAAATCTTATTTCCATCCAAAAGGTTCCGGTGGTTATTGATGAAAATCAACGATTCGGTTTAGTTTGCAATGAAATCGGTTCATTTGTCATCCGTCACTTCGCTGGCCGAATTGATCGAATTTTTGTGCCTGCCTGTCTGTTGTACTTTGTTGTTTTATCACTGTGTTCTGTCTAAGTCTCCCCTAAACAGGAGCTTTTAAGTGTTTCCCTTCTGTGTGCATTCATTTTATGAGCCAAGATAATTTCGGTGATTATTGAGCAAAGCTTGGAGCGAATGGTTCAAAATATAAACCACTCGTTCTTTGCTGATGTTAACAATTGTTAAATGTTTCAAATTGTTTAAATTGTTGAAATTGATATCGATTTGTTTTTCGCATAATAATTGTTTATTTTCTCATTAATTGTTCATTTTTTTTTCATTTGAAGTTTTTCACATCAAATCTTTGTCTAATCTCATTCATCATACACTCAATCTAGTTTGGTTGCAATAAATCTAAGCAAAAAAAAAAACAATTCACCAGAATTCATAACGATTAGCTTCTGTATTTGATTGAGTTCGATCCGTTCACATTTTTCGCTCTTCAAAGAGAAAAATTTCTAAGTAAAATCTCAATAATTTTATTAAGATTTCGATTTCTTTAGATTCGGATGAGATTCTAGTTAGAGGTATTATCGAAATTATCTCGATTGGCTGTTTTTGACCAGTGCAAAAAAAAGCTTCCTTTTTTTGAAAATTCTACATTCTTATATTTGGAGTTAATTAGGATAAAAAGCAATTTTTTTTCCACTCCAAGTTCGTTCATTCTACTGCACTAGACAAAAGTGAATGTTTTGATTATTTTAGCGTTCCGTTTCCTCATTCTCATAGAATGATCTTGATTGATTTTATCATCTAATCTAATCATATCGCTAATGTTGTTTTGTTTCACGCTTATTTCATTCCATCATTATGTTTTCAAACATAAAAACATAATTTTTTCGATCCGAATCATTCAGAATCATTTGAAGTTAATCATTGATAGATCGTTTATAACTATCCTCTAATTTGATCGATCGATCATAAATCATAATCAAGAAATTAATTGATGGAATTGATTGACTTATTTAAGATTAATGACACATTTGGTGAAAAATGATTGAACGATGCTAATCGAAGTGATTCAAACCTTGAATTCGAGAACCTATTCGATCTAAATCAAACCAAAAAGATCAACAAATTTTTGGCTGAATGACAAATCAAGTTGATCTTGCCAGCTCGCGATTGATTTAAATATAGTTAATCTAACCTTACATAACCTAACCTCAAATAATCTTGATGACGATATTGCCATCTAGTGTATACGATCAAAAAATTCACGATAACATTAATTCTTATTCAACCGATAGATGGTGTTGAAAATCCGTTGAAAATTTTATGCCAAATTTTTGTGGAAAAACTCTTCTATAGATTCTAACTGATAAATTTCAAAAATAGTCTTTATTGAAATTTCACAAAACATACAAGAATACATGAACAACAAAATCAATATAAAAAGCCTTCTTATATACCATTGAAAAACTTCAACGGTTTTCTTAGTAGGCGGGGACTCATGCAAACAATTAGAAGAGATCGATCACATCGATCACTGATTGGTGGATTCTCTGAACACCGTCAGGTCACCACTCCTGACACTTCCCCTTGACCTGGCGTCAAAAGACCTAAACGGTTCTGCCATAATTCAAAGCGCCCTTTTGGATTCGCCTTGGTCAAGGCATCTGCTATCTGATCTTGTGTAGATATATAATGTAATTTAATAATATTTCTTTCTACAAGTTCTCGAATAAAATGATATTTCACGTCAATATGTTTGACCTTGGTACCAGTCTCAGCCATGCTGATACATGGCTGGTTATCTTCAAACACAGGCACAGGTCGGTCGATGTTGATCCCCATCTCTTTCAGCAGATTCACAATTCCCAGTGCGGCAGAGATTCCACTAGCCAGCGCAATATATTCCGCTTCGGAACTCGACAAACTAATCGTAGCCTGCTTTTTGCTGGCCCAAAGCACTGATGACCCATAAAACTTTAAAATATAGCCGGACTGAGATTTACGACAACTTGCATCGGAAGCAAAATCAGAATCAACATAAAGTTCGATAATTTTATCAGATTTCTTCCCCAGACATAATTTCCTATCAGATGTCGAGATTAGGTACCGCAACACCTGACACAAGGATCTCCAGAGGAGTTCTGAGGGTTGTTCTACAAAACGGGATAGCAATGACACAGACGCTGCAATGTCTGGTCTAGTCACATTCGATATATACAATAAAGCTCCTAACAAATTTCGGATTGGTCGCGAACAATTAGGTTCTTTCTTCATTTTCGCTAATTCTCCTATTCCAGAAGGCAATGGCTGATTCACTTTATGACAGTCTTTTTGACCAAACAACTTCGCAAGTTCCATAATATAATCTTCTTGGTCTAATAGGAACATTCCATCTTTCTTGGTAATATTGATGTTGAGAAATTTCTTCACTTCATGAAGATCATGCACTTCAACGAGGTTAGATAACATATTTTTCACCGATTGAACGGTTTCCATGCTAGAGCTCGACACCAAGATATCATCAACATAAATCAGAAGCATACAATCCGGTTTGAAATACATACACGGTTCGGTCTTCGATACTCTAAAACCATTATTGATAAGAATGTCATTCAGAAACTTATTCCAGTTTCTCGGAGATTGCTTTAAACCATATAGACTTTTCTTGAGTTTCCAAATCTTCCCCTCTTTCCTTAATGGTTGTGGAGGTTTCACATATACTTCTTCATCTAGATCACCATTAAGGAAAGCGGTCTTAATATCAAGGTGATGAACATTCCAATTTTGCACAGCAGCTAACGTGAGCATCACTCTAAGTGAATTCTTTTCACAGACCGGAGCATAAGTTTCTCCAAAATCTATGCCAAAACGTTGAGTGAAACCTTTAGCCACCAACCTAGCTTTTCTACGAGCGACTAAACCGTTCTCATCCTTTTTCTCTGTAAATACCCATTTGGTTTCGATGCAGCGTTGATTCTCAAAATCAACTTCTTCATACACATTATGATCTCTCAGCGATTCAGTTTCTTCTAATATAGCTTGAATCCATTCCAATTTATCTTTAGATTTCATCACTTCGTCATAAGTTACCGGCACCATTGATCCTTCAGTTGACATGAATCCAGCAGACACATAATTGTGATCCTCCAACTCAATGGGCCAACTTTGCTCTTCATACTTCCGCATTTTCGAAAAATCAAATTCCTCATCTTCAAAAACCTTGACGTTTCTACTCTGGAAAACTTTCTCCGTGACGGGATCAAACAGGAGATATACTTTCTCTAGAACACCTACCAACACAGCGATCTTAGCTCTAGGCGTCAACTTATCTCGAACATAGTTTTCCATAACAGATACTAGACTTCCGAAAACTCTGATTCTCTGCATGTTAGGCTTTCTGTCGAAAAAAATTTCATAGGGACATTTCCCTTGAATCACATTTGATGGTAATCTATTCTGTAAAAACGAAGCATAACAGACCGCATAAGGCCATAACGATTTCGGTAATTTCTTTCCATTCAGCAAACATCTCGTCATCGACATTAGTGATTGATTTTTTCTTTCGGAAATGCCGTTTTGTTCTGGACAGTAAGCTGATGTTTCAATAATTTCAATTCCCTTTTCCGAACAATACTGTCGAAGAGCTTCTGATCTGTATTCTTTAGCATTATCTGTAACAAAACTTTTTACCTTTTTGTTTGTCTGATTCTCAGACCAGTTGACAAAATCTTTAAACTCTTCTAGGATTTCATTTCTGGATGTGATTGCAACGGTTCGACAAAATCTAGATGCCTCATCGATAAATGTAACGAAATATTTCTTGCCATTAATCCCAGTGACAAACGGACCGCAAATGTCGCTATAAACGCGTCCTAGTACTTCAGTCGTAGATGGTACCATTGAAAAATTATTTCTTCTTTGCTTATTTGACAGAAAAACTTCACATTTATCGACTTTCTCTCGAAAACCCAATCTTTTAAGTTTTTCTTCACCACAATGGCCTAAGCGTCTATGCCAACTAATATTGACCACATTTGGCAATTCGGGTATCTCAATCAGACCATCATTTCCACGTTTAACCATCACAACATTACTCGAATTGAGCTGGATCCTCGTCCATTTCTTGCCAAAATTAACCTCATAACCATCATCAAGTAGTTGTGGCACAGAAATTATATTGCATTTGAATTTTGGAGAGAAAAGGACATTCTTGATTATCCAATCGCGACCAGTATAATCTTTGCCGAGATTCACTTGTCCTCTGCCATTAACTTCAACGTAGCCAGATCCGGTAGCAATTACACTATAATATGGCTCGAAATCCATGAACTTTGTCTTATCATTACACACGTGGACATTTGCACCACTGTCCACAATCCATCTTTGACACTTATATTTAACCGAATTAACACAATGTACAACATATTGTCCAACATTTTTATTTGAAGAATCAACCGGAACATTTACATTACAATTTTTACTAACATGGCCAATTCGGCCACATCGCCAGCATTTTACCATAGTTTTCCTCCTGGTTGTGACAAAGCCAATATTCCTCTCGACAGATCCTCCATTTGAGCCTTGTGCGATAACCATGGCATCATCAAACAATTTGTTGAACTTCTTTTGATCATCACTTAAAGCTTGAAAAGCGCTGATTACCGGTTGAAATTTGTTTGGTGGTAATTTTAGCATAAAAAGGTCACACTTAATTTTATTCACAGTCTTTTCAGCAGCTTCGCCAGTATTCAAGCGATAAATGAGATCTATTTGATCCAAAATTTCACGTTGAGCTAGCAAAATGTCAACCCACGAGCCGCTAGTGGGTAAATGGTACATGTATTTCACCAAAAGCTCCAACGTCCGGTTGCTCGCGCTCTTCTGGTACTTATCTTCTAAATATTTCCATTTTTGATATGCAGAGCGACAAAACAGGATTCTTTCCGAATCTGCGAGTCCGATATTAGAATTGATTATTCTTGAAGCAATAGTATCCAATTTACGTCGATTTTTATCCGAAACAAATTCCAAATCAGTCTCAACAGCTTCCGTGGCCTCTCTTGACGAAATTTCCAGGAGAATCTTACTTCTCCATAACAAATAGTTACTTGAATTCAATTCAAGAACTCTATAAGAGGATGAACATTCAGAATCCATTTTTCTCAGAGCACCAATTCGTGCTGATAACGTGATAAATTTCAAAAATAGTCTTTATTGAAATTTCACAAAACATACAAGAATACATGAACAACAAAATCAATATAAAAAGCCTTCTTATATACCATTGAAAAACTTCAACGGTTTTCTTAGTAGGCGGGGACTCATGCAAACAATTAGAAGAGATCGATCACATCGATCACTGATTGGTGGATTCTCTGAACACCGTCAGGTCACCACTCCTGACACTAACAATACGCTTAGATTTTATCATTCGATTCTTGATTCTAGAGCCTAAAATTAGAGGTTAAGGTTTTGTTTTAGAAATCCAATATCGAGTATAAGTAGATTGAGAACGCAAACTATCACATAGAAACGCAAAATTTCGCCACTTTATTTCCTTAGATCCAAAAGTGTTAGAGAATATCAATGGGATCCAATTTTGTGTTCCAAATACTAAATGGGAAAAAAATGTTTTTTATTCGATCGAACCAATCAACCCATCAAACGGAACGTACGAAAGTATTCTAGAATAAATACCATTAATTGCATTGATTTCATTTCCGATCTAATTGATATTGATTAAATTCTTTTTTCCAACATCCAACAATCGAATCTGAAGCTACGAATCGATTGAATTGAAATTGATTGAGAAAGAACATTCGATTGATATTCTAGGCGACAAAGATAAGCCATTAATACTGTATAATTTTGTTTTGAAACCAGGAAAAAAAATTTCCAATCAAAACGGATTGATTTTGATCCAAAAAGAGAGAGAGAAAGAGAGATCCGGAAAAGTAGGACTATTTCATCGAGATATTATATTAATGGCTCCATTAAATCATTCCGAGATTATTGTTGGTATAGTTTGTCTCTCTAATGTTCGATTCGGATCAAAGAGATTAGAGATTCTTCAAATCAATTCACTTGATGAGAGAATGATTTAGTTCGAAAGACATTATAATCGCAATTAAAATCCTAAACACTAAACTTGTCGAAATTAGCTAGAATTTATCTATTCAATTTATTTCAATGATAGATGAAATTTATTTTCGATCAAATTAAATTATCGAAAATTCTCAAAAATCGTTATGAAAATCACAAGAAATTATTGCCAATAAACCTAATTCACTGATCCAAGTTAACTTAACCTATCTGACCTAATCCAAGTGACTGATTTTAGTCAATTTGACTGATCAATCTGACCTAACCTAACTGATTGATTCGAACTAAACTAACTCACTGGTCTGAGTTAACCTAACTTAACTGGCCTAACCTAAATGACGGATCTTTGTCAACCTAACTGATCAATCTGATCTAACCTAACTCACCAGTCTGAGTTAACCTAACCTAAGTTCACGATCTAAGCTTGCCTAACCAAACCTAACTGACTGATCTGAACTAAACTAACTCATCGGTCTGAGTTAACCTAACTTAACTGGCTTAACCTAAATGACTGATCTTTGTCAACCTAACTGATCAATCTGATCTAACCTAATTCACCAGTCTGAGTTAATCTAACCTAACTGACCTAACTTAAGTGACTGATCTTAGTCAACTTGACTGCTCAATCTGACCTAACCTAACTGTCCGATCTAAGTTAACCTAACATAACGGACATAACCCAAGTGAATGATTTTAGTAAACTTGACTGCTCAATCTGCCCAAACCTAACTGATCGATCTGAGCTAACCTAACATGACTGACCAATTTTACCCAACCTAACTTATCCATTCAACTTAATTTAATCAAACTTATCGATATAAACCTAAACCTGACCTAACAAACCTATAAAACCTAATCTAACCTAGAATGCAAATCAATTACAATCTAATGTTTTAATCTAAACGAACAAATAGATTTAATAAGAAAATTTTTATAAATTCATTAAGATCAAATTTATCTTTTATGATTTAACACATTTGAAATGAATTTTTCTAAACAAACAAAATCGAAAAAAATAAATTGAGATAATCTATTCAATAGATTCAATTGATATTGGAAATGAAGTGGTCATAAATTTCTTTCTTGCTAACACAGTGAATGATTCACTCATCTTTCTCTCAATCATCATCATAACAAGCAAACCACGTAGATTAAGATTTGATTGTTTCAAACAATCACAATGATAATTGTGCAACAGAACAGAACAGAACAGAAAAGAAAGAGATTGAAGAATGGAAAAAAAAGATGATTGATTAATTATCTTCATTAATTTTTCTCCTCCCATCGATGCCGATAAAGAGAGGATCGTTTACGAGAGAAAATGAATAAATTCGTTTCGGTAATTGATTGAAATGAAGGAGAAAAAAAATGTGGCTTAGAAAGAAATTACAAAGATACACAAGCGAAGCTTAGCACAAATGCTACAATCTAGAAAAAGTAAACTTTGAATTTATTATTTCTTTCACTCGTAATATTATTATTACTATGATCAACTAACATTCGATGATCGAGACCAAGAAAATCTCTATGATTTTTCATTTATTATTTTATTTTTTTTTTTCGTCTCTAACCATTTTTTTTCGAAACGTTTCGTTCGTATTCATTTTGTTGTTCGGAAACAAACAACAATCTTCACTCGTTTTAATTCCGAATTCATTCCTATTCATTTATCAATTTACTATTATTATTATTATTATTATTATTATTATTACTTCTTCTTCATCTTTTTTTCTTCTCCGATCATCTTCATATTTTCTTCCTTGAAAATCAAAAGTTCATCGATGTCAGCTTTTTTTTTGTCGATGATTTTTTAGACATTTCATTTTCGTTATCGGTGTTCCGAAAATTTCCAAAAAAAAAACAACTAAGTATCCGAGAAGGAAAATGGTTAGCGATGGAGATATGAAGAAGAAGATGAAGAAGAAGAAGAAGTTGAAGAAGAAGAAACATGACAAAACTGTCGTCGAAATCGAAACGACGATGATGGTGATGGTGATGGTGATGGTGATGAGCAAACATCACAATGATCGTATGATTTACGTAATGATTGGACACCATCGTAAAATCCAAAAAAAAAACCGAGAGAAAGAAGGCAATACGAAACGAAAAAAAAATTGGAATGAAATGAAATGAAAAGATTTTTTTTCTCTCCTTTTTTTCTTCTTTGCCTCTCTTCTTCTTCTTCTTCTGCTTTTTGTATTTTCGAATACGAAACGAATCATATGAATGAAACGGTTTGAATTGCCATTCTCGAAAAAAAAAGATAGCCGGAGAGCGAAAGAAGAGAGAGAGAAGTTCCGATCATATTGGTGGATGTTCAAAATGGTTTAAATCAAAAAAAAAAAAACAAGAAAAATCACAACAATTTTCATCGATTTTTGTAAAATCGATCGCTTCAAGTTTAGCTCTTTCGGTTTTGGTATTGTCTCGGACCATAGTTACAAAACAAAATCGAATGGAAAAGAAAATAGCTTTAATAATAGTGAAGGTGAGAAGAAGTGAATCCGTTTGGAATAGTTCAAATATTCGACGGCTATTATTTCTCCACCAACTCTGCCACCATCATCATCATCATCATCATCACCGTCATCATTTTTTTTTCTGCTTCAAATGACCTGATGATCGTGACTACATTAATATTAGCTAAACAAAACAACAACAACGAAACATCTTCATGGAATAGGCAATGAAAAAATAAAATAAAATGCTACAGAGAGAGTGAGACCGAGGGACCATAAACTTCCGGTTTTTTTTCTCTCGGCTTTTCTTTTTTTTTCTGTCCCATCATTTTTCCGATCGAGAACTTCGAACTTGGAATGGGGAATAAAAATGAGAACTTGGTCGATAGTGTTCTCTGGTAATTGTTTTGGATAGACCTTTTTTCTTGTTTGGATTCCTATTGCATCGTTATTTTTTTTTTCCAACGATATTGAATCATTATTCATCTTCATCATTCTCATCTTTCTTCTCCTTTTTAGCCTCATCATCGAGATCATTTCGTATCGTGTTCGATGTTTCAAGAATGATTTTTATTGTTTTTTTTTCTTCCTTTGAATAATTTTTCATTTCCATTTCCCTCTGCTTTTCTCTCTCTCTCTCTCTCTCTTTCTTTCTATAGACGGACACAATCCAAATCAATGGCTTTGGTGTCCAGCAATTAAGAATTAGAATTTCCTTTTGCTAATAATTTTTCATTTTCTTTCGTTTTCGTTGAATCTTAACATAGGTAATAATTATTTCATCTCATTGATTTCAATTTCATTGTTTTCTCTCTTTCACTCTCTCTCTCTCTCTCTCACTTTTAGTTCTCATCCAAGTATATCCGTTTCGTTCATTCGCCACTCTCGAATTCGATTGCTTTTTCACAGTATTCCGAGAGAGCGAGAGAGAGAGAATGGCCCATAGTGATCATCTCTATCTCCATCTCTATCATCATCATCATCATCAATGTAGTCGTCGGTCGTTTCCGTTAGATATCCGAACACATTGCATTGGAAGAAAACAATTATTAGATATCCAGGTTAACCTTAACTTTAACCTTTTTCATTCTTCTCTCTGCATACGAGCGGGAATTCATAAGATTTACGAATGAAAAAAAAAATCTGTTTCGTAATTTTTCTCTCCTTTTTTTTGGTCTCTTTTTTTCAACAGAAAATCTCTATTCTTTGTTAGAACTGTTTTGATGGAAATTTTGTTTCTCTCTCTCTCTCTCTCTCTCGATAGAAAGCAAAATATAAAATAAATCGAATAAGATTTTTTGAGCAACCTAAGAACTAGACCTTTTCACAACAATTACACACAGCTTCATTTGAATCGATTGGAAAAACAAACAGATCAATCATTCGATCCTCATCTCCATCCTCACCATCCTCATCCCCATCCTCACCATCATCATCATCATCATCATGGAAGTTTTATCGAAATAATTGTTTTTAAGTTTCACGTAAGAAATCAATCTTTTCTAGCCCAAAAGAATACTTCGATAGAGAATCGAGACAAAGAGAGAGAGAGAGAGAGAGAGAGAGAGAGAGAGAAAGAGAGAGATCATCGGTCATCACCGGTCACAAATCATCAACTACAATACTGCTGTTGCTGATGATGATGATGATGATGATGATGATGATCACATTAGATTTGAAACTAATCTCGAGAAACAAACAAAAAATTGGTGTAGATATTCAATTATTATTATTATTATTATTATTATTATTTTAATTTATTGAGAAAATAAACAAACAAACGAACAAACAAACAAAATCAGGTAGTTTTATCAGAAAGTAGGAAGAAAGGGAGGAAGCAAAACAAAAAGAAAAAAGAAAGGATTTGTGTGAGAAAATCGAAAGAAAAAGAATCATAAATAATGAAGAGAAGATAATCAAGGAAGAGAGTGATGATGTTTTGTTTGTTTGTTTTGTATTTTTTTTTCTCGCCCCCTTTCTCTTGGAACTTTACTTTATAATCAGTCAATCAATCAGCAATGAAATCAATCTTGGTAATTTTTATATTTTCTTGAGGAGAAAAAAAAATTTCTCAAAAAAAAAAAAATTTCGAACAAATTGGAAACATAGAGCGACCGGAAAAGAGAAGAAGATTCGATTATTTTTATTTTCTTCTTCTTCTTCTTTTCGAACCAATCTGAAGAGATTCGATTTGGATCGAAGATAAAACGAAATCGGAATTCACACCAAGATGTGAAGAAAGGGATTTTTTTTTTGAAAGAAAAAAAAACAAAAAGGTTAAGATGAAATTTTAGATTTTTCTTTTCTCCACAAACGAATGCTAACAGTGGAAGGAAAATGATTCCTTCACTCAACGGGCAAATTATTTATGGTCTTGTTTGTTTGTCTGTTCTTCATTCCGAACTCTACTAGAGAGGAAGAGCCAGAGAGAGAGAGAGAGAGAGAGAGAGAGAGAGAGAGAGAGAGAGAGAGAGAGAGAGAGAGAGAGAGAGAAACAATTTGAGATATTTGTTTATTTCCGCTTGGCATTATCGATCTTTGATTATTTTTATTATTATTACTATTGAATATAATTGAACTCTGATCGTTTTGATTTTTGGCTTCTGTCTCTCGCCTACGAAGATGTATTGCCGACCGTACCGCTAGAGTTTGAAATATTTTGTTGATTACTTTAGGATCAGATTTAAGTTTCAATCTCTCAACATTATTCTCTTAAGAATTGCATTGTAGAAAATCCAGAGCTAATCTCTTCACACCGAATTCCTTTCTCGCCACCAAGCTCTTCACTACGATACTAGATCAAAATTAAATCCCAAATTTATGGATTGCATAAACTTCTTTAAAAAAAACAAACAAAATCGAGAAAAAATTCTCGATCCAAAATTATTATTATTATTATTATTATTACAATCACTAACAAGTGGAAACCTATTTTTATTTTTCTCTATTATTAATAATATTGTTCTTTGTTGATTTTGGTTTGTTTCGGATTCCCAAGAGAGAGAGTGAGAGAGAGAGAGAGATTAACATTAATTGTGCTATCGTTTGCAATTGTAATTAAGAACCATTCCTCCCCCCCCCCGAATGTCAGCTAGCTGGTCAGCTCTCAATCTAGACAAGAAAAGTTATTGACATTGTAATTGTTATTGTTGTTGTTGTTTTCTTTTCTTTGTTTTTTTTTTTCGTCAACAAAAAAAAATTTACGTAGACATCCGAATAATGAATATGTTTGAAAAAAAAGAATAATTTACTGCAAAAAAAAACAAACGAAAAAAAAAGAACGAAATTAAATCATTAACAATCTTTCACTAGAGATTTGTAATTGAATCAAAAAAATCATTTCAAAGATTCAAACCTACTCGAAAGAGAGAGAGAGAGAGAGAGAGAGAGACTTTTAATGTTCCATTTGGAACCTTTGAAAATTGCCTCATTCGAAGGTGTGGGGGAGGCTCTTTAAACTTTCCGATGATGCGTACAAGGGATATTAGATTGGCTCAAATCATTAGCCAAATCTAATCCTTTTCGTTGGATTCACCTCAATAGCTATTGTCTTTTTTGTTTTGTTTTTTTCTCATTGCTCTTCAATTTAATCTTTTTTTTTTTGTTTCCACCGAAATCATCAAAAACAATTATGATCACTTGTGAAAGATCAAAAAAAAAAAAAATAAATTCAATCGGAATTGTTCGTTTTCTTTCTCTGTTTTTTGTTCTTCTTCTTCTTTTGGAAGTTTGTAATTCGCTTAATTGGCATCGATTGTAGAGAAGAAAAAAAAAGAAAAATCAAAGAATATTGATACAATCTAATGTTTTGGCTATTTTTTCATTTTCAATCAAAATCTTTATCAAAAAAAAAAAAACAACAAAATAATAACAATTGATGATGATCACCTAGAACGATTGACTGATTGACTTCGATGTGTGGTTACGTTTCAAATGATCTCTCTTGATGATCTCTCTTGATCATCAAGATGATCAAGAACCTTAGAAAATCTTGATCATTCCAATCGAACGTTATCTTACTTCACCGATCAAAATTGAAGAAGCTCCAAAGAGCCAGAGAAAGAAGAAAATTATCTTTGATTACCATTTGACATTATCCGTTATTATCCAATCAAAAATGATTGATCAAAATGGAATGAAAAGCAAAAAAAAAAAAAATGATGAAAAAGCAAATCGATCAAATCGTTTAGTTCAAAAAAAAAAAAAAAAAATCATTTTTATCTTCCCTCTCTCGATCGAATTCAATCGAATTCAAAGACATCGTCATCTTGATCATCAACAACATCGAATCGTTAGAGATTGAAACAAAACAGAAACGAGAGAAAAAAAAATCAGGGAAGTAATATTATTGTTTGAGATTTGAGACGATTAGAGGTGAGAGAGAGAGAGAGAAGGAACACAAGGGGGAAAGGGAAGTTTTGGTTTCGAATCAAAACTAAAGAAAAAGGTAAGAATTTGAAATTTTATTTTTTTCCTCTTGGAAACCGAATCAAATCGAATGTGAAGGATTCGATTCAATTTTTTCAACAATTTTAACACTCAAAATCGCTCAAAATCATCGATGAGAATGATCAAAAGATGATCTATGTTAGCTTGAATCTTAACAAAACGTCTCGTCATAATTCAAGACAATAATTACAAGAAAGTTACAATGTTTTTAAAAATTTATTTTGCTTTCGATTCATTTTGAACTTCTCTTCTCTCTGTATGGATCAAAATTTTCTCTCTTTCTCTCTCACCTAATCAATGATAATGATGATGATAATGATGATGCTCAAATGAATCGCCATCACATCATTGTCATCATCATCATCATCATCATCATCGTTCTAAATCATCATCGTCTTCAATGATGATGATCATTATCCTACTCTGTTCTCTTCTGATTGAACAATTGAATTGTTCTCTGTCTCGCTCCCTCTCTCTCTCTCTCTCTCTCTCTCTCTCTCTCTCTCCCTGGGTCTAAATCTCCCTAGAAGCGAATAGTTTATTTAAGATCTTAATCGATTTGAATCGATCACCACACAAATACCATTATTGAATCGATTCGAAAAAAAAAAGATTTGAATATTTTTAATCTTTTTTTTTCGGGACAAAGAATAAGAAGAAGTCTCTCATTTGAAATGGTTAAATTTAGTTGAAGAAAATTTGATATATTAAGCAAATGAAACAATCGACCAGAAGTCAAACTTCTGGTTCAAATTGATTTCGACAATGGAAAATTATTGTGATTGGATTATATTTTTTTTTTTTTTTGGAGTCAATCCTAGACCCCAAGACAATCTAGAGAAAAAATTTCCATCAAAAAAAAATGTTCTGATTGAGCGCAATTAAAAATGAAACTATCAGAGTGAAGAATTAAACAATAGAAGTTAAGTTGAAGAAGTTCAGTATAGGGGAGCAACACCTCTATTCGATCTCGATTGGCTTGAATAAAAGACAATTTCAAACCTCAATTGATTGTAACATTGTATATTTTGTTCCCTTCCTTTCCCGGTCCCGGCAAACAAAATTGACTAATTTCAATCGAAATTGTTGTTGATCCCAAAAAACAAGAATTGTTTGATTCATCCAATATTGCTGTCTAGATTACTGTCGATAAACTTCACTGTATCGTTTATCTTCACTTTCTGTCTCTCTCTCTCTCTCTCGGCTGTTTAATTCTGCTTTTTGGCTTCTTTTCTGCCTTCTCTCTCTCTCTCTCTCTCTCGTCTCTTCTTGGTCTCGATGATTATCATTACCATAACGATTATGTATGGATGATTTCCGCATCTAATCACCGATTCAGCACACGAATTTGTTCCTTTTTTTTGTTTTTCTCTCTCTCTCTCTCTCTCTCTCTCTCTCTCTACGAAGAGATACGAATAGACTAGTCTCCAACCGCCCACAATTACATCTTTTTTTTCCTTATCGTTGAGCTGCACGCAAACAATAATTTATTCCAAATTCGAAATATCGAATTTTTAATCATCTCCGATATCGAAGATCGTTGATTTATTTATTTTTTTTCGGGTCGGTATTGTTCCGCCGTTCAAGAACGAGACGAGAAGAGAATCGAAAAAGAAAAATTTCGAAAATTTTTTTTTTGTTTCGTTTCTGGATCTAAATCTGAAGAGATCGGAACTATAATCTCATCGAATTAAATTATATCTTACAAAAAAAAAGAGAGAGAGAGGGAGAGAGAAATGGTCTCGATGAAGATCGATTTGACCTTCATCGAATATGAAATCCAAAATGAAAGAAATGGAATTGAAATTTTCCAAAGAGAGAGAGAACGGATAGGAAAGTTTGAAAAAAAAAATTATGGACAACGCCGAAATTCGGGTAGGAAAAAAATTCGGAAGTGTTCTTCTCAATTGTTTTGAGCGAAAAAAAAACAAACAAACAAAATTGAAACGAAACTAAAATGTTAAGCTTCAATTTGAAAGCTAGAGAAAAAAAAACACTCGATTAACGAAACGGATTGTAGAAAAGATTTTGATTGAAAAAAAAAATAAAAAACTAATTAAATTCTAGAATCTAGGACAATAAGAATCAATGAATCGATGATCGATAACGGATTGAAAAGTTATTTGGAGAAAATCAAGATCTCAAATGGTCCAAGAGATTGTTAACCTTGTAAATTTTGAATTATGAAAGTTTTAGAAAATCAAAATTTTAATCAAATTTTAATTTAAATTTTTGTTTTCATTATGGAACCAAGAATTTCCCTCTTCCTATACAGAGATTGCTTAACTTGTAGAAATGACCCATTTTCTTTTTTTCTCCCAAATGCTTTCTGTATTGTCGACCATCTCAACAATCAATCAACGGCTCCATCAAACGGAATTCTGAAACCTTAAGCCTATTGAGATTCCAAAATTAATTAGTTTGAATCTTAAATGAAAATCGAAGACTCTCGAAACTCATCAAAGAGAATAGTGGAGAAAATTTTTCATTCAATCAGATTTCATCTGGCGTCAAGTGTCATTGAATGAACGAATGTTGGAATTTCGCACTAATTGAAAGAAAAAAAAACAAATTTTTTTCATAGCTAATTAATTGGATATTTTTTTTTCGTTCGTCAACCAAATTCAATGATGGGGGAAAAAATTCGAATCTAAAATCGTCAAATGTCATCACTTAGTTCAGCCACAACAACAACAACAGCCAACAACCAACAAACAATGAAAGCAGAAGATGTTTGAGTATTGTTTCCGTTTTAATTTTGTTCAAATGAAAAAAATATGGAGAAAAAAAAATAAGAATGGAAAATGATCCCAATGAATGCATACAAATGAACGAATGGGAATGTGATGAAATGATGAGATTATAAATTTGGCTAAAGAACGATGATGAGGAGAACTAGGTCAGATGACCGACCAAACGAACGAACGGACGGACGACCGACCGACCGATAGACTTAGATCTGGACAAACAATCATCTTGGAGTGAGGAAGAGCCAGAGCGAGAGAGAGAGAATGGATAGGAGTGAAAGTGGAATTTTTTCTCCTCATTTTCCCCCTTCCTCTCTCTCTCTTTTTTTGCCATAGAAATGATCCTTGTATGATCTTCTTAAGATTCATTGAGCGAATAGAATTCGAATTTTTGTTCTACGTCTTCTTTTTTTTTTCCTCATCTTTCTATCTTTACTCTTTTATTCTTTGTTTTTTTTTCTCCGTAGCTGTATTGTTGTTGTTGTTGTTGTTTTAGTTTTTTGTCCGAAACAAATGAAATCCCGATCCCGAAAAGGTTTGGTTTAGTATTTAGTTTGTCCGTTTGTGTGTGTGTGTGTGTGTGTCCGTTTTCTCTTTTTTTTTTTTTTTTTTTTTTTTTTTTTTTTGAAAAATTTGTTATGATCGCTTTCATTTCTTCTTGGTGATCGATCTTTGTGAAGAGATGAAGAGTGTATCTGTGTGTGTGTGTGTGTGTGTGTGTGTGTGTGTATGATATAATGATGAGATGATGAGCTAGAGAAAATAAAAAAAAAATGAAGAAAAAAGAGTGAGAAAAAAAAAAGAAGACAAAATCCAAACGAATCCTTTTGTATGGCATCAGTTTTCGTAATAATAATAATAATAATAATAAATAATAACAATAATAATAATAATGGTGAGTTTTTTTTTCTCCCAGGTTTTTTTCCTTGAATCCCGGCAATTGTTTGCTGTGTTTTGTCTCTTCTACCGATATCGCTAATGTATGGGCCAATGTATGTCATCATTATCCTCTCTCATCATCATCATCATCATCATCAGCATCATCATCATCAACAGGTATCATTCGAAAGAGTTTTTGACGATCGAATCTCAAGGTATAAAAGGTTGAACATTTCGTTCCGATCGAATCACATCATCATTTGGAATTTTTCGCAATTCTCTATTTTTGTTGTGGGGTTTTTTTTCGCAATACAAAGTGAAAGTTTTCTTTTTGTTTTCTTTGTTTTTTTTTCGATGCAAATTTCACCATTGATCTTCTTCTTTATTCAAAAGTGAAACGAAACTTTCTCCAAATTCATCACAAATATTCGATAGGAGAGAAGATAATAAAGAAAAAATAAGAAAAAATGATCAACAATCGTCGATGGTTTCAAGCGACCGGATTATTTCTAGTGACAATCTTGGTCCTTGAATTGATTCTGATCAGTGATCATATCACTTCGGTCCAGGCGAGCAAAAAAAAGAAGATTATGAAGAAACTTAAAGATATCCTACCATTGTTGATGATGATGAAGGTTGGTTGATTTTTTTTTTGAGATTTATTTTTATTTTTTTTATTTCATTTTTGTTTTTCTAAATCTCAATTGTATCAATTAATTAATTTTATCTTTAAAATCTCTATATAGGGAAAGAAAAAGATTTTGATACCGATTCCGATACCATTACCGTAAGTGATTGTTTATTTTTTTTTTTTTTTTTTTGAATATTTGTCATTTTGTTCATTTTCTTACACTTTTAACAATCCATCTCTACACTTTCCCTTTCGAAAGTTTTTGAGATTTTTCTTTTTTTTTTTTCGAATCGGAAATAAACTCGACTACTTTACTACGTTGAATAGAATAGAATGAATAAAAACAAAACAAAACAAAAAAAAAATTTTAATCATTCGCTTTTAAGATAGTGAAATTTTTTTTTTCGAGAGACTAACAAAAATTTTTCTCTTTTTTTTTTCTCTCTCTCTCTCTCTCTCTCTCTCTCTCTATCTTTTGATCTCTCTCTCTCTCTCTCTTCATTCTCACTCTCATTTTGGATCGAATTCTTTCCAATGCACGTTCAATCATTAATCCAACCAACCACCCAATCATTCATCTCCTCAAAACTCCATCCATTCATTCATCCATCCATCCATCCATTCATTCATCCTCGTCCGAACAACAATTCTGTCCTTTGAAATAATTTCCAAATCGATAATCCATTCGATGATCCAAACGAAATCGAACGATTCTTATCTGAAATCCAATCAATTCCGATCAATTCTCTCTCTCTCTCTCTCTCTCATTGATCGAATTTGATACGATCACTTTCTTTCTTCACTTGGATCGATACAATTTTTGTTGTCGGCGAAAAAAAAAACAAAATTACCAACCAAAAACTATCTGGCCTCTTGGTTTTTATAGTATGAAAGAAAAAACTTGTTGCGGAGGTGGTGATTATGGTGGTGGATATGGTGGTGGTGGTGGTGGCTATGGTGGTGATATGGGAGGAGGTTACGGTGGCGGAATGGGCGGATACGGAGGCGGAGGTGGAGGATATTAAACGATGAACGGCCTGATGCCAAATTGGATAGGCCAGAATTGGAACGTTGAAAAAAAAGAAAAAAACTCTCTAATTTATTATTCTCGATGAATTGGACATCAATTTTTTCCAACAATCGCTGGTCGATTGTTTCCCATTAATTCAAAGCATTTTTATCTCGAATTTCATTTCCCATCATCATACCATCATAACCCTAATCATCATCATCATCATCTACATCATTATCATCATCGCCATCATCATTCTCGTCATTATCATCGCATTGAACTTCATTAGATAGATATTAGAGCCATTGAATCATTATTATCATCATCATCACCCTCATCCTCGATATCGACATCATTCTTATCGATCATTTTTGGTTCCACCAAAAATTAATCATCGAATCGATTCGATGTTGCTATTTGTGCTGTTGTTGTTGTTGTTGTTGTTGTTGATCATCATCACCATCATCATCATCACCTAATTCATCTTCATCGAATCGCTTCCTTTTCCGATGAATTGGAATCAATTGAAACAAACATTACTTCCTGATGGCCTAGTTTTTCCTCTCCTTCATTACCTAACCTTTGGAACATTAAACCCTCTTCTCAATATTTTGTCTCAAACTGTTTTGTTGTCATTGTCGATTTAATTCGCTGGAATCTCAAACAAACCTCCATTATGATCCTCTTTTAGTACTAAAATTTATTTAAAGATGTTCATTCGTTTCGAAATCGGATCCAAATTGGATCGATCGTTTTTTTCTAATACTTATTCTTCACTTAAAATTTATTGGTTTTTCTTTAACCCAGAAAAAAACATAGACAAAATTTTTTTCACAGTTATTTTGTTCATCAATTTCATATTTTTTTTTCTCTCTCTCTCTCTCTCTCTCTCTCTCTCTCTCTCTCTCTCTCTCTCTCTCTCTCTTTCATCCCATCCCTTCATTCGATCTTCTTGATCCATTTTCATCCTAATTAATCTAATCGTGATGTCAATGTCAAAAAAAAAAAAACAAATCATTTTTTTCTGTGCATAATGATCAACCAAAACAAAAAAACAACAATACAAAATAATTAAATTTTTATTATCAAAATTTATTAAAATAAAATCCAAAACTAATTTCTTTGATCGAAAACCAATCAACTTCCTTTTTTTTTTTGATGCAAATATTTCTATCTATCTATGGTTCGTATTCGGAAATAGAATGAAAGATGATGGAGGATATGGTGGTGGCAGTGGATATGGAGGAGGAGGAGGCGGCGGCGGCTATGGTGGAGGTGGTGGATATGGTGGAGATGATTGTGGCGGAGGATGTGGCGGTGGAGGAAAAGTAATATTATTATCGTTGTGATCAGTGTTCAACGAATCAAGAGTTTTAAATTTGATCATTTTTTTTTGTGTACTTTTTTTTTTTTTTTTTTGCAGAAAATTCAACTAACATTAGATATGGGAGATATGGGTTTCAGTGGACTGGGAATGGATAAATTCTCTGGCGTTCTAGATGGTGTCAAAGATATGATGGGCAGTATGATGAGTATGAAAGGAGGCGGTGGTGGTGATAATTGCTATTGATCGAAACATTTCATATCTCAACCTTAGCCGAATTGAATCAATATCAATTCGTTCTCTTTGAAGCGTTTCGATTGAAGAAAATTTGATAGCAGATTTTCGTTCGTTATACGCTTTAAATTCAAATCTTTTTGTTTCGAATTTTTTTTTTGAATGTTTCCATCAAATACAAACAACAAAATTGAATTTGATTCTTCAATCGATCAGATTCAATGATTGAAACATAGTTATTGTTTCCCATACGATCATTGGATTTGACAATACGTTTCACTTTATAGCGTCTCCTCATCTCATCTCATCTCATCATCTCATCATCTCATCTCTTGTTGGCCATCGTTTTTTTTCTCGTGGAATCTCATCAAATCTCTTCATGTGTCATTGTGTCAGCGTGTCCCGATGCTCATCATTCAGTCGATTATTTGTATCTCAAACAAAAAACAGCCCTATTCTTTTCTTAACATGTCTTCGATGTTGTTTTGTCTGTCTCAGTTTTTTTTCCGATTCTCTTCCGAGCGAATCGATTGGTTTTTTTTTTTTGGACCGAACAAAAAAGAATCCATATTGCACATGTTCTTTTTTTTCGTTCGCTATTGTAATCTCTCTATTCGATTAGGTTTCGTCCGATTCTGGGACCGATTTTTTATTTTTTTTTATACTATTCGCTTCTAATTTTTTTGCTCAACACCATCACTCCCCATTTGCTAATCTTTTCCCGTCTCTCTCTCTCTCTCTTTTGAAGATGTGTGATGCTAGACGAAACTTTCGAACCTAACCATTCGAACCGAATGCCTCCGTTTTCAATATTTCCATTTCCATATTTTTTTTCGTTTGTAAATTTTTTTCTTGTCAATCGTTAAACCTCTCTCTCTCTCTCTCTTTCTCTCTGTGTGTATGTTTGTTTATGTGTGTGTCTTGTCATCATCTCATCATCTTCATCGTGTGGTTTGAGACCAACAAATTTGAATTAAGAAAAGATTCCTTTCTCTCTCTCTCTCTCTCTCTCTGTTCTTCCACTCTGATTGCCATCTGCCAATTGTCTATCTAATCTTTGTCATAATTATTAAGATTTTTTTTTTATTTTAAATTTTAATTAATTGCAGCTAATTTGTTTTCATTTAATAAATGAAATAAATTTCAATGTTTCTTTTTTTTAAAAAAATCTCCCAATAAATCGAATAGATGAATATGTTTTTTAAGAATGGGAAATTTTCTTTCTCTAAAAATTCCATAATTCACTGGAAAATTAGGTTATCGAATTCGAAACGATCGAGAACAATGAATTTTTTTTGTGGGAGGGAAAAAAATTTTTTTTTTGAATCCAACTTTCAACTAGTTCAACAATTAAGAATCGGAAACAAAAATTGACGAAAAACAAACAAAAAATGAAAAGAAGATGGAACAATGAAGATTTTGATTTGATTTGCATCGAATTTTTTTTTTTTTTTTTTGGTGTCTGTTTTCGGATCGGATCATTACATCGTCGTTCTTGTTGGCCCTATTAGAACATTTCACACATCAAAATCTTCATCGAGATAATTGTTTTTTTCTTTTTTTGTTAAAAATTGTAGATTTTTGAAAACAAAAAAAAAATAGAGATTAGCAGCCGATTTCTTTTTCTCTTCGATTTTCTTTTTCTGGATTTTAAACAATGGCATCATTCTCAGCATCCACATTCTCATCTTCATCTTCATCATCTTTCGTCTTTGTCAACACTATCAAGTTTGATGGTTTGCCATCCAACCATCCATTCGACATCAACATCATTGTTGCGATCTTCTAGGAAACTCATCATCATTTTCATCGCAATTGTTATCGTAATGATAAATCTATGATTGTTGTTTCGATTCCATCTTCGATTGTCTTCGTTGTTGAAGATCTTCAACGATCATTTTGTTTGTGGCAGTTTCGATTTCGTTCGTCAATGTATATGGTTCGATCACGATCATTGACATAGATAAGGAGAATGATGAATCTGATGGTGGTTTACAATCATCATCGAAACTATCTGGTGGACTCTCATCACAATGATCATCGCCACCATTCTCATCATCATTTTTGCTAGTGAAACTGAGCGCTTCAAGATGGTGACAGCCATTTGCCATGACCATATTAGACATCGATTTGGATGTTTGAATAGCTATCTTGAGATTATTATCTCGAATGATTCCACCAACACCACCACCACCACCGTCACCGTCATCATCATCATCAACTTCGCCAAGATGATTATTGCAATCATTTTTCAAAATCACAACCGATGGATTGGTTGCACAATGACTATTAGAAAGTTTGGAAGATTTTTGATGCACAATAGATTGATGATAGTGATGAAGATGATAATGGTGATAATGATGATGATATCTTCGATGACAATGATGATAGTTACGATTAAATTTTCCGCCACACATCACCGTTTCTCTTGTGTTTTTTTCCGGTTTAAATAGAGCGATATAGACCTATGATGAGATTTGAAATGAGAATCAAAATTATTTATTGAATTGAAAAGAATAGCTTAATTAAAGATCATCGATCAGATTCGAATCAAAATGAGAAAAAAAAATTACCTTGGGTACAAAAAGACAAGATAATTGAACAGCACCGCTAACACTTAACAAAGATGACAATGTTATCGCTCTTAACGGAGTGGTTGTCGAAAGCATCACGTAGAGAGGAAGAAATGCGAACCAAACAACACAAGTGGTGTAATTAGTGAAAGCAACATAACGGGTCTCATTGAATCCTTCAGGGCATTTACGAGTTTTGAATGCATAAACAGTACAGAAGCCAATCAAAATCAATGGATAGAGTAGACCGATCAAATAGGTTAAGTGTTCTGAACCGCTACAGATTAGCAAACCTATTTCACGATTCAAATAGATAATTTCGATTGTAGAAGGGGTGTGAAAAAACCAGAATATATTGATGATCAATTCGATCGAGATCAAACAAAACGTTATAATTAATTGCGATTGTGGTGATGTGAAGCGAGGTTTTTGACAGCTTTGATGTTCAAATATACGACTGATACGATTCGTTTTGGTTACGATCGCTGCATAGCAAACAGTGTAGCAGAATCCAAGCAAAAATCTAGTCAAAGCACACGTCATCGGTGTCGGTTTCGAAATGATCACAAACGTTGAAGTGAACGAAAGAAGAATTCCGGCTAGATGTAGATTGCTAAGCTCTCGTCCCGATGCCATTATGATTGGAGTGTGAGCATATTGAATGAACACAGCCCAAGTTCCGATCGTCGAAACGATACCAATCAATGCGACAATGATCGATGTTATGGTCCACCAATCGGTCATTGAAAGATAAATAATCGGAACCGATTGACAATCACTTCTGTTTCGATTAGGAACAGTTCCTAATGGACAATCTTCACAGTTGAATTCATCAGCAAGATATTGATATTGAGAACAGTTCGTACAGAGCCAACAACAAGTATCACCTTCTAATTGCAATTTAGCTTGACCATTAGCACATGGTTTCGAACAATATGATTCGATAAATTTTGGTTGATTCTGTTTGAATCTAAGCAATTCGATGTTCAATTTCAATCGAGCTTTAGTCTCATTCTCACCAACTAATTAGAGATTAGTTAGATTAGCAAATTTTGAACTTTGTTTTCATTTCAATGAAGAAGAATTTATCTATTGCGATACCTACTTGAATAAGTTCCGACTGGCCTCCATTGATATGAACCATTTGGAAGAAGTTGAAAATTCACCACAGTATAGCGTGGTGGAGCATCACCATTAGCTTGAAATCGAAACATCTTATTACCTTCATCTAACGAAATCAATCGAAAAGAAATTGAATGATAAAATATCGACTAAATAATTGATCAATCACGAAATGTTTACCTCTGAATTCGACTTGTCTTAATTGTTGTGCAACAAAATCTCCATCGTATAGTGCTGATCTCATTCGTTCACATAGACCATAGGTACCATTGCAAAGTTTCAAATGAATCATTTGGAACGTCATAGCGAACGAATAGATTGCATCGCGAACAAAATGTAACGATGGTGATTGTTTGATTCCATCGACTTCTAATATCAATGAATCGTTACAAATCGATTTGCTTTGCTCATCGAATTCATTCGAATCGGATTCCGAATCGAATCGATCATCTTTCATTCTCGATAGAGATGATCGATTCTTTCCCCATAGTTCCGTAGAAGATAATTGACATTTGAAATGTTGTTCCCAGAATTCTGGAAACCATGGATTCTGTTCTAAATGTGTGAATGGTTTCAATGAATGAAAATGATTCTCGAATCCTTTCAATGGATAGTGGACCGGTGTCACCGAGATCGATCCTTCTACAACACTTTCATAGCCTTGTACCACAAACTCTCTACAACACCAAGCATCGGAAGCGATCCAAACGAAACGATCTAAACGATTGTGTGGCTCTAGACGACGTTTGGCAGCTTTCATTATTTTTCTCGCAACATGACGATCAGTGTAGACGATGACGACTTGTTGTGAAACGAAGCGTAAAAAAAATATAGAAAAATAATCTTTGAAATTGAAGATTCTATTCTAACGAATCAAGACTCAATCATTGCAGAAATAATCAGCAATCTCTGTTTGAATCAATTTGATCCAAAGAATTGGATTGAAGATTACGTAACACCGACACACACACACACACATATATATATAGACACATATAGACATACACAATCAAATATTTGATTGTGAAATATTGATATTCAAATCAATCTTGAAACATACAAAAAAAAACAGCGAATAAGAACGAATACCTTTTGCATTGATTTTGTGCATCAATGTGATGATAAGATTATCATAATCAATCGAACGGAATCGTTCAACATTGATCGCTTGAGGTGAAGAGATGCAGATATTGTAACGAGCAGCGGAAACAGTAAGAAGATTATAGCCATTGTTACCGTATTCTGTATCGGAGAAAACGACCGAAACATAGGTCCAATTGAATGTTCTATGATTCGAGATAGAGACAATATGAGAACATGAAACAGTATGCTAGGAAGAAAAAAAAATTTCTTTCCAATATAATATCAAATTGTTTTGGTGTTTGGTAAAATCATTGAGAATCTAAGTGTGGCATTGATTTAGGAGAAATTTAAAAAAAAAAATTCTACTATCTCATTCCATAGCTGGAATAAAATGGCTCAAGCTAATATAATTATTGAAATGTGTCGATGTTTTTTCGTCTCTCTCTCTCTCTCTCTCTTTCTTTCTCGGGAAAATTTTGATTACAAGACCATATCCGGTATTGGATAGATTTAAATTAAATTATCAATTCTGATGATCATTATGTGTCTACAAAACTAGACTGTCTCTCTCTCTCTCTCTCTCACTCTCACTCTCACTCTCTCTTCTGGCGAGATTTATGGTTTTATTTTTATTACAACAATCATTTGAGAAAACTTGCCTGAGAATTTCAACAATAGCATCAACTTGATTGGTATCGGACGGTACTGTACGAAAAAAATACTGATAAAGACGTTCATCCGATAATGTTGGACTGGTAGACATATAGCTGACTTGTGGGATACGAAATAATCGAAATAGATTTGCCAATTGTATTGAGACTTCACTTGATTGGCCCCCAACGAAACCGACAATCTTATCGAATTGACCTTTCTTGAAGATCACATCCGATTTATCTTTGCAATAAAATTCCGGCGTAGAAAGAGCTCGATCTGATCTCGCAACAAAGCTCTTCGAGTTCATCGAAATTTGAAATTCGAAAAAAGCGAATGAAGAAAAAAAAAAAAAAAAAGAAAAAAGTAAAAAAGATTTACATCAGAATATTTAGATCAGTCTCCAATCTGATTGGTCTATGGTATACTTTAATAAAATCGATTGATCTTTCCAGAGCATGATGTGGACTATCACAAGAATCAATCGCCAACGCACCTAATCGAATTCCCGGAAGAATCTAGAGAGAGAGAGAGAGAGAGAGAGAGAGAGACGAATGGAACAAAATTAGTTAAATAGAGATTATTAAAGGAGATTAAAGTAACAAGTTTGAGATTGAGAGAAAGAGAGAGAGAAAGAAAAAAAAGAAGCAAAATTTCAATCTAAATAAAGTTTTCAGCTTTTTAGTTTCCAAAGAGAGATTCAAAAGATTTTAGGCCTTCGGATTTCTCTAACTAGTAGAACTATGCTAATCCATCCAAGCTAGGATTTACTAAGCAAAACAATTCTTTTTTGTTTTTTTTTTTTTTTTTTTTGCTATTTGATAGATTTAGTTCAATTTGCAGTATCGAATCTAATAGAATCTGGTATCGATTTTGTTGTATAATTTTTTTTTTCTCTCTGATTCCAACTAATTATTCTAACCAAGATTCAAGCTAGTCTAGGCTATTAGCATAAATTTAAACCAAAAAGCTTAGCGATGCAAAAATGATTGTAAAGTATTCGTTAGGTTTGTAGCAAAAAAAAGATTAATCCGCAATTAATCTAATCAATTACAATCCCAGACCATAGACCTAGTTATTGGTTTTATTGGTTAGGTCTCAATTCAGAATTGTTACATTTTTTTTGTTTCTCTTCCCAAAGGAAGTAATATTCATTCTATATTTTCTATACTTTTCTTTGCTTAGATTTTTTGATTTTATTCAAATTAGAGAATTTGGTAATTCTAGGAAGAAAAAATAGCGAAAAGAAATATTTGAACTTTTTTCCTTCCTAGAAACAATCGCTCTCTCTCTCTCTCGCATCGATCGAATCAGAATTTATTAGAATCGAGTGGAGGAGAATGTATCAGTCTGACTATAGAAAATATTGTCGATGATTTTGTTAAAGGCAGACCGAAAATCTCTCGTAGCCAATACTTACTTAAAGTAAACAATTAGAAAAAAAGAAAATATCAAAGTTTGTGTGTTTATTTTTTTTTTATTTTGACGGAGAGAAAAAAATTTTAAAACTAAGTTTCCGAAAAAAAAAATCGAATAAATCAAAAAATTTTCATCAAAAAATATCTCACATTTGGATCGTTATTGATACGATTCAAAACGAAAATCATCGCCTCTAGTTGCTGGATTCCTTCAGCCTTCGAAATTGTCAGCGTTCATTTGAACAGAAAAATTGGAAAAAAAAAAGAAAAAAATCATTGCGATTCGGATTCGAATTTTTCGATCCGGAAATTCTACAGACTTGTAAACAATCGCATGAGAAATTTTTGGTCTCATATTGATGAATCGGGAACACTGATCCAAGCATTATATCTCCTGGATAGTTTGCGATCTGAATCAACGAGTTCAATGATGTCGATGGTGTTGTTCCAATCGAATCGTTTAGATTTCGATCATCATAATCTAGAGAAGTATTTCTTTCGAAATCGAAACGATTATGATGTTTGGTAGCTAAATTATTTTCGAAAGCAAACATCAAAAAATGAAAGTATTGATAGAATATCAATAGATTAAGAATCGATCGATCCAATCGTTTCATGATCGTAATCAATTGGATTGATTTTCAACAACAAAATAAATAGAATGAAACTTTCATCAAGAGACAAATTCATTTTCGATATTTCGAATGATTAGATTTTGCTGATGACACATTTGTTATTTTGAATTTCAATCAAATATCTCACATCATTCTATCTAAACTTTCTTCTTCTTCTTCTTCTTCTTCTTTGGTTGTGTTCGTAAAGAAGAACACCGATATTTTGTCGTCTTTTCTCGAGATTAAATTCTTGTCTCGATAGTTTTCTAATGAGATCTGATGTCTAGATGATAGTCTAGGCTTATTAGAAAACTTTAGTGTTCTAATTCTCCATTCAATTTTCGTTCTCTATTCGGTACTAGATTCTCTCTATAGAATTATTCTCTCTTGAGAGAATGAAGAGATCGGAGAGAAGTGTGAAATAGAAGCTGCGCAAATTTTATTCGGGAGAAAAAAAAAGATAATCGAAGTTTTTTTTTCTTCTCATTGAAACATTGGAAATTTCATCATCCGCTCTCACTGCAAACAGATTGATGGCCCGATACTATAGGATACAAAACAATTGATTAGATATTAGATTTTGATCAGATTGATTCTCTACCAGTTGTTTGTTTGCTCTTTTTTTTTTTTTGGTCTCTTTGTTTAGAATCAAAATTCAATCGATTTGCAACAAGTGATTGGATCGAAACGTTACTTGTTTTTCTCGTTACAAAACTCTCAGCTTCCTTCATTATCTCGTTGGATAGTTGGGAAAATTTAAAAAACAAATTCAAAAAAAAAAAAATTGGAGCCTTGCTGGTGTCTTCTTTGTGCTAAAAGTACGCCATCTTGCGGTCATAATATTAGATGAAAAAAATTTTTAAACTATTTGATTTTTTTTTCCCGGGAAAATCTATCCACTATACGTAGCGTATTCATTTCATTATTCATTTCGATTGTAACTTTTGAATAATATTTTAATTGATCTATAGATAGATAATCCAAACACTTTTGCTACTAAATTGAATATTAAGAACTGAACAGTAAAATTAAAGTTCTTTAAGAAGTAATTTCTTATAGAAAAGTAGAATGAAAATCAAATTCATCAACAAAAGTTCAACATATTTATAGCTAGTGATCAGAAACAAACGTCCACAAGTGAAACCAATCATATTCGATGGCATCGTTTGGAGAAAGAAATTCTTCTTCAAATCAGCACTACAATCATATCGTTTCGCTTTCATCGAGATCAGATTTCTAGGTCGAGCTTTGGTATAGAGTGGTGAAGAGGTTCGTTTCGTAACGAATTGAAATCTTATGAAATTGATCAACAACGATCGATAGTAGAGAAGATTTTTGGTAGCAAAAAACGAGACCATATGATAGACTAGTGTGGTGTTAACAATCATCTGTACAGAGATGTACAGAATCAAAAAGCTTGATGATTTCAATTGTGTTTGTTTTGAGTAGAAAACAGTCAAGAAAATCATATTGATTTTGGAGAGCAGCTCGGTGACAAAGAAATAATTCTGAGCGCTCTGATTGAATTTAGCGATGTTCGCATAGATCTCATAGTACATTCGCATGAAACGAGTTGGCAACGGATTCAATCGATTGATTTGAATCGTAGCACTAGAACAAAGCTGTTGGAATCGAATTCGTAAGAATCGTATCGAGAATTCGAAACAAAACATCACCAAAAACATTTGACCGGAAACAAAAATCAAATGATACATTAGGATGAAGAATGGGATCAAAACGGAAACGAGATCAAGTAACGTTACTTGATCGGTGACATAAAGAGCGTAGTGTTTGTGTGAAAGAATCGTAAATAATCCCATAAAGAAAAGAGCATAGATTTTGTATGCGATTCCCATCAGATAGCCACGTATGATGAAATATTTCAATAGAAGACGTTTGTTGTTCGATTCTAGTTTACTATCATCGAATTTATATTGGATGGCGATGAATTCGTTGTAAGCGGAATCGTAAACCAAAATCTCCCAGAACGTATAGATCCAAAGATATTCAAGAAGACTGCTAACAGCCATATAAAGAAGAAAAAGCAAATCGATGCGATCAATTTCGAGCATCGTTTCGAAACGTTTAGCGCTCAGAATCGATTCGGTATCTCGAGCAAGAATCATTGTTGCAAGAAAAACACTGACCAAAAGAAATCGTATGAAATCTATCGATGCTCTACGAAGATTACCAAAAGTGAAATTGATACGACGATTTTTGTAATCCTCTAGATCGTATTCCATTCGGATGGTATATTTTTTAGCCAAACGAAAATACACTTTGAAGACATCGGCGATGGTGGTGATCCGATACGGTCTCCATTCATTCAGATCCATTTTGTCAGATCAAATGAGAACTAAACTAAATCATCGGAATCTTTCTTTTCCTTACATTTTTTCCTAGCTTCTCTTTGCTCTGATTACGGAAATTCAATTGAAAATTTCGATTCGTTTTTTTCTCCCCTCCTTTTTTTCTCATTTCCTATCCCATCTAGATTGAATTCTTTGTTTTCTTTTCAATCGAAGATTGAGAAAAAAAGAAATTAAAATCGATTTTTTTTCACCATCACCACAATGCAAATGCAAATGGAAAATGTTTAAAAAATTTTTCCCTACAACGAAACGACCGAATGAAAGTAATTATAGCTAAACAAGAATGAAGCGTTCGATCAATCAATGAGATCCAAAAAAAAAAAAACAAAACCCTTACAAGATCAACCAAAATCAAAGATTAGAATTCATTCGAGCTTGATTCGGTTGAATCTTTACGAGAAGAAAGAAGACGAGAAGGAAAAAAGTTTCGATAGCAAAAGTAAACAATCTTTTTATTTTTTTTGTCGAGAGATTATTAATTACACATTCATATAGCTCTATCGAAATGAATTAATAAATAAATAATATCATTCGAATAATGAGAGTGTGTGTAGAGAAAATCAATGAAATGAGAGAATGTAGAAATCATTTTAGATTGGATTTGAATATGAGAGATAAATTTTTATGAAATTCAATATTCTTTCGAATTTTTCTCCAACGTTTCATTGTGTTTGGTATCGAATCGATATACGATTTTTTTTTTATTTTTGTTGCAATCTCAATTAAAATTTTCATTTCTAGATTCTCGTTTTTAGATTGGATAGAAAGATTTCAATGATTCAATGATAGAATTCATATTGTTTTATGTCTCAAACGAAACTTTATAATTTCTATTTATTATTATTATTATTATTATTTCCATAGAGAAAACAAAAATTGAAATGAAATAAATAGACAAGATGATTAGATCATAACTCTTTCAAAAGTAATTTCTTATAGAACAAAAGAATGAAGATAAAATTCAAAAGAAAAAGTTCAACATTTTTATATTGAGTGATATAGAAGAGACGGCCACAATTGAAACCAATCTTATTGTTAGGCATCGATTGAAGAAATAGATTTTTTTTGATCGCTAACAATCGATTCGTTTTGAATGATATAATTTTTGTATCGATTAATGATTGATTTCGATGTCGAAAATGATATCGAATTGAACGATGATGTTTCGAAACAAAACAATAGAGAAGATAACGATAGCAGAGAAGATTGGTGGTGGGAAAGAATGAGATCAAACTATAGATGAAAGTATTATTGATTACCATCTGTACCGACATATACATGATTAAAAAACTAAAACTAAACAAACGAAATTCGGTTTGTTTCGAATAGAAAACTGTAATGAAAATCAAACTAAATTTTGAGATCGTTTCCGCAACGATAAAATAATTCTGTGCACTCTTATCGAACTTTGCAATCTTCACATAGAGTTCGGTATAGTTTCGAATGAATTGACTTGTTAAAGGATTCATTAGATATTGTGCACGTTTCATTGTTCCATTACAGAGCTCAGAGAATTTAGTTTTTAAAAATTTAATCGAAAATTCCAAACAAAACATCACCAATGATTCTTGAGCACAGATAAAGATCAATTGGATCATAAAGATTAGATATGGTACCAATGCAATGGTCATTTTAGTGAAGGTAATCTTGTCCGCTAAGAAAAGATTTGAATATTCGTAGAGAAGATAGAGAAACGAAGAGAAATAGAGCGATGCATAGGCACGATAAACGCATCCCATCAGAAAGCCACGTATGATGAAATAATTCAATAGTTTACGTTTATTATCTGGTTCAAGATTGTTCTCATCAAGATTTGTTAGCTGATCATCGATAAAATCATTGTAGGCAGATTTGTATTGATAAATCTCCCAAAACGTATAGATCCACATATATTCTACGCAAACATTCACAATGATCAAGAACATAAACATCAAATCGATACGTTGAACATCGAGCATACGTTCAAAAAAATGTGCCCCAATAATCGATTCACTATCTCTGCTGATGATCATCACACCAAGATAGATGATTGAAATTAAGAATCTAGCAAAATGATAGATAGCTCGATGTAATCTATCGAAATTGAATTGAATACGTTGCTCTCTATACTCGTCCAGGCTGTATTCCATACGGATGGTGAATTTTTTCGCCAAAGAAAAATAGACACCAAAAACTTCACTGATTTCAGTAAGTCTATAGGGTCGCCATTCGTTAAGATCCATTGCGTAATCGAAATCGAATCAAACGGTGTTTTTTTCGAAAAAAATAAATAAATGAGCATAAAAGAAAAGGCGGAATTCTATGAATGAATTTTTTTTTTTCTGATTTCGAAATTTTCTTTCCGAAAGTTCTGATCGCTTCGATATTAACAATCGTAATGAATTTACCACTCAAACTGGTCAAAGATAGCAGAGAATCGGTACAATTGTTGAGATCAAATCAATAGAGAGAGAGAGAGAGAGAGAGAGAGAGAGAGTGGAATGTTTGAAGAAGCGAAAAGATTAGATTGTAATCAATCATTCTCCACAAGAAGCTACAAGAATAAATGCGATTTGAAAAAATGAAAATTAATTTTGCTTTAAGAATACTATGTGAGATCTTTAAACCCCCCCTCTCTCTCTCTCTCTATTCTAGAGATTCTTTTGTTTCGTCTTCATATTGATTGTAATAAAAAAGAGCTAAGAATTCTTCTAGAATCTAGCTAGACAATAGCTCAATAGTTTCTCTTGAGTAAATATAAATTTGAGTTTTATTACTAATTCAAGAAAATTTTAATCAAAAAAAAAAAAAAAAAAAAAAGGAATAGGAATATGAATTTGGATGATAATAATAATGACAATGATAATAATGATATCAGAATAATTTAAGCTTGCAATCGATTAGCTAGAATGAATTTTTTATAAAAGAGTAGAATGAAGATAAAATTCATAAAGAATAATTCAACGGATTTGTTTCTGGTTATGTAGAAATCTCTACCACAACTAAAACCAATAGGATTGACTGTTAGTGCTTGAATGAAAAGATTCGAACGGATACGATCTCGTAACAATTTCGTTGGATATTTTGTTGTTTGATTTAAAAATCGTAATGGTTTACGATTCTGTTGCTGGCGATTCAAAATAAATTGAAGATTAGCATTCCAACAGGTGGAATATTTTCCTAAAATATCATTATAGGTGTAAAGAAATGATACTCTTGCATAAAGTGTTGATGTGACAAGAAAGATTATAATCAAAAGTGAAAAGATAAAAACAAAAGCTATATTGAATTCGGTTTGTTTGCTATACAAAATTACAGCATAAACAATCGTTGTTTTTGAGACTGTTTCGACGATGAAAAAAAAATCTCTAAACGTTCGATTGATTGTGGTGATATCATAAAAGATTTCACTATATTTCAAACGAAATTGTTGCGGATAATTCCAAACCAAACCCTTTCGTATTGTTTTCCATGCGGGCGATTCTGCTAGCTCTTTCAATCGTATTAGCATAAAATCGCATGTGAAAGCGAAACTAAACATCACAGTGAAAAGTTCGCCGGTAACAAAAATAATATGATCGAAAAAACATAACCAAAGAATGAACGATAAGATCATCTGGATCATTGTGAATATACCGCGAAGAAAATCATAAATAAATTGCAAAAGGATACAAACATAGACGATTGATAGAAAAGCGTAAAAGAATCGATAGACCGTTCCAGAAAGATAGCCAAAATAGACAAAATAGATCAATAGAAAACGTTTACTTTTAGGTTTTAGATGTCGATCATCGAATCGCAACAATTTTTGCATAACATCATTGAAATAGAGATCATAGTTTAGGATCGCATACAATGCTTGATAGCACATCATCTCAAGCAGCATTATAACAATTGAGGTGTAGGCGAAGATTGTATAGAAGCCATCGATCTGAATTTTGGAGCTAACATAATTAGAATGGATTATATAGGGACAATCTGGCCACAAAAATAGTATCCAAAGAAAAGAGCAAACAATCCAACCGATCAACGATTGTCGGATTAAAATTTTCGAATTCGAAAGATTCAAATTGATTTTTCTTTCGTTATATTCTTTCATAGTATATTCCACACGAAATGTATAGAGTTTGATGAATTTGAAATAGATCTCGAATGTCTCTCTTAGATTCGAGATCTTATACGGTAGCCATTCAGTTAAATCCATTTGTTTTGATTTTTTTTTCTTGTTCAATCTTAAATCTTGAAGATTATCTTGGGCTTGAATCTTGGGATGGAAGAGAAATTTGAATAATCAAATTAGAATCAAAAATGTCAACAGACAGAGACGAACAACCAATGAGATTTGGAATGAAGAAATGAACTGGACCGAAAACAAAAACGAATCGATCAAAATTGGGACCGATTTTTTTTTCTTTCGATCCAAAACAAAAAGAGAGAGAGAGAGAAATTGTCGAGAATCGAACCTAAAGAAAAAAAAATTGCAATCGAAATTAGCATAGAATTTATTCGAAATCGATACTAAAATTATTGGCCCATATTTTTCCTTCGAAACAAACGACGGCAGATAGGGTTTTGAAAACAAACGAAAAAGTTTTGATAGTTTTGTCAATTCAAAAACAATTGATTCGATTATTGGCATTACTCGAACGATTTTAAGCTAACGAAACAATCTAGATTTATTAGAGCAATTTTATTTCATTTCATTTTTTCATTTTTTTTATGCTTTTTGAAAACTTTTCAAATAAATTCGATCGTAATCAGATGGAATCAAACAAAAAACAAAAAAAAAAAAACAATCGTTTGTTTTGTTTAAATCAAAAAAGAATAAAATAGTCTCCATTTTTAATTATATTAATGTTAGCGATACAAAAATGAAACATTATTTCAATCCTGGAACAACAATGAACCGGAACTGATTGATCCAAGATTCCATTTCTTCTTCATCATCATCGTTGATTTCTTATCGAAACAAATTCGAATTGGATAACAAAAAATCGATCCAAAATTGTTTGTTTCTCTTTTCACATTGCTAATGATCTAGGATTTGGGATGAAAAATTTTTTATAAATAAAAAATGCAAAAATAAAATTTAAAAGAAAAAGTTCAAGAATTTTATGTCGATTGATGAAAAATAATCGTCCACAGCTAAATCCTAAACGATTCTCGGCGATCGATTGAATGAATAGATTCGATTTGATTGTTTTACGTGATGAAGATTTTGTGATCCAATTTTGGATGCAACAACGATTAATTAGATACTGTCGTCGAGCATTATAATCGCTTGTATTCTTATAGCAAGTTAGATTATAGCTAGGAAAAAATGATAGTATAAAATAAACAGCGGTGCTAAAGAAAAAGATCTGTATCGTATTCATCATAATCAAATAGACATTGATTGTGGTCTCATGATTTTGTCCATAGAAAACCACTGTGGTTACGATCGAACATTTCGATGCCATCTCGATCAAGAAGAGAAAATCTTTGGCGCAATCATTAAATTTAATAATCTCATCATAGAAGAGAATATAATCATGATTAAATCTCGATACGAAACGTTCATGAACAAGATGATAGCAACGGATTAGATGACGGAATCGTTTCTCGAAAAATTTTACAGTAAACAATAGAAAAAACATTGCAATGAAACAATTGCCAGCAAAAAAGATGATCTGTGATGTGAATAAAATATAGCAAAAAATATCATAAAATATTGAGAGAATTCTGGTACGATATTGATCCGAAAAGATTCGATAATAGATGCAACAGATTAAAAGAAGATTTGTAACGATCGCAACTAAACGATTGATTGTACCGGAAACGAATCCACGTGAGATGAAAAATTTGATTAAAATTTGTTGATCTTTTGAGGTTAAATGTTTTGAATCATTTTCAATATAACGATAGAGAATCGTATTGAATGGAAAACGATAATCGATTATAGCTAAAAATGTACGAAACCATACCGTTTCAAGTAGAACGATTAAAAAGATTATATAATAGATAATGATATAGGTTGAATGATAGTAGAGAAGCTGTTCAATTTTTTTGATTAGTATCGAATCATTATAATAGAACAATAATAATTCAAACATAATATAGATAACCATCCAGGAACGTAAACTTGAAATAATCGCCCATTTGAAGGTTGAAAAATTCCATGGTATGGAACGATTATGATAATCTTTCATCGTATAATCGCAACGAAAACAATAATATTTAGCTATGGTGAAATAGATTTGAAATATTTCACCAATCTTGTTGATCTTATCCGGACGCCATCGATAGAGTTCCATTCTTGTTTTCTTTTTTTTTTCTAAAATATTTCAAAATGAGAATGTGTTTGGATCGAGAATGTCGATGGAAAAAAATACTTTGATAAAAACAACTTTGATTCGTTCGTATTCAGATTAGGATTTTTTGTTTTTGTTTTTTTAGAGAGAATTTTTTGTTTTAGAGCTGAAATTTTCTATTCTGTATGAATGTTTTGGTTAGGTGTTTGCTATCGAAACAACAGATTGAATGTGGACCAAAGAAAAAAAAGCAAAGAATTTCTTCTAAGTCTCAAACTCATTGAACCGTTTTGAAAAGGAGAAAAAAAAATTTTGCAAATTAATTGCATAATAAAAAAATGCCTAACTCTCTCTGTTGGGAGAGAGCTTGGGAGAGAAAGTTGATGAAAATGTACCCATTTCACGATTTTACGATTGAATTTTATGAACGAACTTTGTAAAAGTTTATTTGCGAAAAAAATCTGCTACACTAATTCTGTATTGCTAAATTTTGGAAAATAATTAGCCAAACACTTATCTCTCTCTCTCTCTCTCTCTCTCTCTCTCTCTCTCTCTCTCTCTCTCTCTCTCTCTCTCTCTCTCTCTCTCTCTCTCTCTCTCTCTCTCTCTCTCTCTCTCACTTTAACCTCTCTCGAATAAGATGGAGTGAATGGATCAATTATGATTCGTAGAATGAAATCAAAATTAATTAGATTCTTTAGAAAAATCGATTGGAATTTTTTTTTCGGAAAAAAAGTTCGAAAAAAAAAAAATTCTCGACTCGAGTCTTTTTTTTTCGTGAAGAGATTCGAGTTCAATCTACTCATTTATCACACCTGTCAAATCAAGGTTAATTTTAATTCGCTTTGATTTCCTTACTAAATCGTTGCGAGGAGAAAGAGATTCGCAATCAATCAATTTCGTAGAATTTTTTTGTCCGATTTAATCACAGATTCATTTTTACGAATCGATCAAGTAGATGGCTCTCAGATCGAATAGATTCAAAAAAATCGAAACCGGAAAAGAGATGCAATTTCGACTTCACTTGAAATCTTTCGCTGTGATTCTAATGGAAATATTTCTTCAGATTTTGCTTTTTTCGTGTTTTCAATTTTAATTTATTTATGATCCATTATCGTAGTGAAAATGAAAATTCTAACAATCAACAATTCAGATATTGAAGTTCTAGAACGAGGAGGCGTTTTTTTTGCATGGAAATGGAAACGAAAACAAAATATAAAAACAGATAAATATTTGAATAATTAACATAATACTCAATTATTCGATTATAATTGAAACAAGAATCCAATGATTCAAAAACAAAAAAAAATTAAAATCAAAACAGATTACATTGGATTCATATCAAACTTTAATAGATTCAATAATTTTCGATAGAAAAGTAAGATGAGAATAAAAGTCCAAACAAAAGTCTCGAGATGTTTGCTTTTGGTGATACGAAACAATGGTCCACAAGTGAAACCAATTGGACATTCACTGATTGATTGAATGAATAAATTCGATCGGAGATTAGACATCGAAAAATTCTGGCGTCTATTTCTAATGAAATTTTTATGACGAAATTGTAGCCTAGCATTCCAATCGCTGAACGATTTGAAACAAAAAAAATTCATTGCCGGTATTTTAGTCACTTGAAGTGAAAGAAAATTAACCAATAGAAATGTTTGCACACAGATGATTGCGGCAAAAATCGAATACATATTCGTTGTGTATTGAAAATGATTGAAAACAAGCCAAAAAACACAACCAGTTTTTGAAATAGCCTCGAAGAGAAGAAAATGATCTTTGGCGCTAGAATTGAATCGATGGATCTCGAAATTAATTTGATTATATTCACGATGGATTAGATCTAGAAGACGATATTTGTTTCGTGTTCCAATTTGTATTCGCTCACTTCTCGAGGTGAATGTTTTGATCTTGTCCATAAGCAACCATAATCGTAGACAGAGAAAACGTATGACGAAAACAAAACAGAACATCATAACAAAAAGTATGCCAGAGATCAAGGTTAGATTTAGAATCGAAAGCAATGTAAATACAGCGTTCGCAACAAGACGATCTAATTCGCTCTCTTTCAATAGAATCATACCAAAATCATTCGTTAGCGTATAGAAAAAAGTACTGTAACAGATTAATCGATAGATTGTACCAAAAATGTAGCTTTGTTTTATGAAATTTTTGATTAGATCATTTTGGATTTGTTTTGGAATTTTTCTATCAAAATCAAATTGAATAAAATGTATGATGATCTCGTTCGATGGATTTCGATAACGGATTACGTTTTTGAATTCAATCAATGAAAGATTCTCCCAAGAGATCACCATCAAAACTGAATAGATATAGATCAAATCTAAACGATTGACATGATGTGTCTCCTCTAATCGTTTGATTGAGATAAATTTATCGAAACCGGGTACTAAAATTGTCGAGAGCAAAATGATTATTGTGGTCCAAATCGTAACGAAACGAAAGATTGTCAAACGAAATGTTTTTAGATTGTATGGTATCGAACGATTGAGATATTGTTCCACAGTGAACTCTAACCGAGAGGAATATTTTTGTCTCATTTTGAAAATGATCTCGAATATCTCGCTAACATGTTCGATGTGATATTTTTTCCATCTAAAAAGATCCATTGTTTGATTGTTTTTTTTCTCTTGTTCACGTTCTTCTCGTACGATCAAAACAAAAAAAGGAAACGAAAAGCGATGAAAAAAAAAAGATCAAAAATTAAACACCTTGTTCGAGAGATCAAACAAACATCAATCGAGTAGCAAAAAAAACAAAAAAAAAATAGAATTCATTCAAACTATCTTGATCTTTGGTTTGTTTTGGTTTGGGTTTGTGTGTTTGTTGAGCAAAGCTCAATTCGAATCAAATTTAATTATCCAAAAGTGAGAAAGAGAGAGAGAGAGAGAGAGAGAGAGAGAGAGAGAGAGAGAGAGAGAGAGAGAGAGAGAGAGATTTTTTTTTTTTTTGATCAAACTTTAAAGTCAAAAAAAAAACAACAATAATTAAGAAGATCAAATGAAAAACTCTTAATAGAATGGAAAACAATCGAATTGAGAAAAAATTAAAGAAACAAATAAAAAAAAATTCTCAATTTTTCAATTTTCTCTTTAAACAAACGACTTCGATCAATAATGATTTGGGTCTATCGAGTCTCTCGTATTCTTGTTCGGTGTTTTTTTTTCGCTCTAGATTCTATTACGGCGGGTCGGTTGTCGAAATTTTTTTTCCTGCTGCCCCAAAAACCAAACAATCCGATAGAATTCCGATGAAATTTTTCTAATAAACAAGTTCATTAAAGAAAGTACAGAGAAAACTACAGAGAAAAAACCACCAAAAACCAAAAAAAAACACTTTCGATTAGTTAACGATGAGATTCTCACCTTCCCCTTCCCCTCTTCTCATTGAACAAATAAACTTTGAAGAGAGAAAATTTTTAGTTTTCTATTTTCTATAAAAAGAGAGAGAGAGAGAGAGAAAAAAGTATCCATAGATCAGTGATGAATATTGAACCGATCGAATCGGTACCTTTTTCGTTTTGCTTCGAAAATCAATTAATTGATTTTGAACAATTTCTACACAAGATATCATCACGATAGACTATCATCATTATCGAGAGAGTGATAGATTGTTATTCTATTAGATGAAAAGAAAAAAAATTTTACTAGCAAAAAGTGTGAGAGAGAGAGAGAGAGAGAGAGAGAGAGAGAGAGAGAGAGAGAGAGAGAGAAAATCAATAAAAAATTCATTCATTAATTTCCTTCTTCTTCTTCTTCACCATTGAAAAATTCTTCTCTTCAAAGTATTAGGTTAAGCAAAAAATTTTGATAGCAATTTGCTAAATTCTTTAAAAAATGAGTCTTTACTCCGTAAAAGCGAATCACTTCTAAGCATCAAGATTCAAAGAAGCAAGAGTTTGGGCTTGGAGTGAGCGTAGCAGAAAACTTTTGAAGATAATAAATTGTCAAAGGCAGAGATGAAATGTGAAGAAGATACTGGGAAAGTGGTCAGAAATTTTTACTTAACCTATTCATTGGAACCAATTCGAATGAATCAATCCGAATGATCAAAGTTTGAATAATTGTCAATCATTGCTAGGATATTCTCTCTCTAGCTTTCTGTTGGGTTAAAATTTGGTTAGAATCGATTCTTAATCAATTCTATCGTTTCGAGAAAATAGGAGAGAAAAAAAAATTCAAAAAAAAAGAAGAAAGAAAAACTTTTGGAACTAAATTGAAATTAACTTCTGAGATATTCTTTTTTTTTTCATTCGTTCCGATTCACTTGTTTCTAGTTAAACGAAAATGTTTTTCTTTTCTTCTGTTTCTAAATTAAGAGAATCAAAAAAAAAAAAAAAAAAAAAAAAAAAAAAAGCAAAATTCTACATTTTTATTGAGAATTGTTTTTGATTAAGTATTGAACAATTTTTTTTCTCGCAATAACAATTGTAATTTGTGAAAAATAAAAAATAAGAAAATTAAAAAAAAATAATTTTCGATAGAAAGCAAAAAAAAAAAATAACACCAAATCTTCTACACCAATCTTCGTTCTGATCGATGTTTGGTTCGATGGAACAATAATGAATCTATCTTTGATGGAGAACCGTAAACGAAATCGATTTTCGATTTTCTCAAATCGTTCCATTTGGAACGAACGATTTGAAGAGAGAGAGAGAGAAAGAGAAAAGAAAAACAATTTTTAATTCAAATTTTTCAAAATCAAACAATTTGTTTTTTTTTTTTAAATTTTTCAACAATAAAAACAGCAGAACAAAACTGAAAGCAAAATATTCAAGATGTTTCGCTCGAGTAAGATAGACTAGATTACCAACACTAAAACCAAATGGTCGTGCTGGAAACGATTGTATCTGTAGATTGGTTTTGATATGTTTTAAAATGTTAGAGAAATAACATCGTCTCGTATTGATTAATTTGTTTCTTAAAACAAATTGATTTCTAGCATTGTAAATGGTAAAAATTCTATAAAATTTATAATTCAAATCGGTTAGATCTGATGCTTTATAGAAAAGTAGATTGAAAACAAATGCAACCTCAATGGTTAAGAACAAAACAAAAAAGCTAAGTGTATCGATTTTTTTCTGCTTCTGTAATAGATATGCTGTTAATATCATTAAACTTTTCATAATACATTCACCAACGAAGAATTCTCTTTTAGTATGATGATTGATACGATCAATTTGCCAGATGATTTCAGCATAATCTTTAACAAATGATTGCATCATATCGAAACGAATTCGAACAATTTTGATTGGATCATAAATATAGCTTTCGATAAAATCGATCGGTTGCTTTAATCTTGCGGCTAAAAATTCCAATGTGAATATGAAAAATACCATCACAATGAAAAGAATATTCATAATGAATGCGACATGTTTCACCGTAACATATGAGATAATTAAAGCGGTGATAAACTCTCGAATTAATTCAAAATTATCTCTTGAGATTAGAATGCTTCGAATCGAAACGATTGATGATAAGATCAGTGAGAAAAAAACGATAAGTTTTGCTACCCAACCGAAAAGTAGACGAGCAACGAAAAAATTTCGTAACAATCTACAATGATTGATGTAGGTTAATTTTGATTCATGAAAATTAATTAAAGCATCGAAAACTTTCACCGTTTTCAATCGATATGTAAGAATTTCGATTAGAACGGAAAGATAGGAAATCTCGATACTGATCAGATAGATTGCAAGCGCTATCACCGGTATTCGTAAATCGATTCCATCTTTGATTCGGATCGGTTTGTAGAATTTCTCTTGATGAAATGTTAGAGAGAAAAGAAAGTAGAGAATTAAGAACCAAGATCGACAGCTTGAATAGAAAGACGAATGGAATGTTTTTCTATCGATCACAATCGAACGATTTTGATATTGTTCAACACTGAAATCAACACGATAGCCATATTTTTTGATCGCTTTGAAATATAATTCAAATATCTCACCCATTCGATTGACTTTTTTCGGTATGAATTCGGTAATCTCCATGATGTTTTAGGATAAAAAAGAAAAAAAAATATATATAGAAATAATGATGTTTCGAACAAGATCGATCGAACGATCTTTTAGATCATTTAGATTTTATTCTAGACTATCCAATCTTTGATTATCTATTCCATTCGAATAAGATTAATCAGTGCAGTAAGAAAGTGTTTGAAATTCAATTCGAATGAAAGAAAAAGAAAGAAAGTGAGAGAGAGAGAGAGAGAGAGAGAGAGAGAGAGAGAGAGAGAGAGAGAGAGAGAGAGAGAGAGAGAGAGAGAGAGAGAAAATAAAGAAACTTTGAAAATGAAAGTGTTTTGAAATTTTTCTTTGCTTTTTAAAAAGCTACCAAACTATGAAACCAAAGTAATTCATTCGATTCTGTCTGTTGTTATTGTTTGATTGTTTAAAAATAAATTCCAAAAACAAAAAAAAAAAACAATCGATTAGAAATGTAAAAGTTCTCTCGATCTAAATTCCGTTCAAATTTGTTCAGCTAAATTTTAGGGTCTCTAATTTTGTTTGTCTACGGTTTGATTTTTTTTTTTTTTGTAGACAACGAGAAAAAAAATTGAGATTGAAATTCATTCGAAATTTTTCCCTCGATTCTCCTCTAACAACAATCTAAATAGCATTTAATTGAATGATTAATTTTTTTTTTTTGAAATTTTGGTCAAAAAATTTTACCCTGAAAATTATGTTATCAATCATCGCAATCAAATCATCAAAAAAAAAAAAAAAAAAAAAATACAGACTTCTACACTCTCAAAAGAATGTCTCTCTCTCTCTCTCTCTCTCTCTCTCTCTCTCTCTCTTTCACTGAATACTAGTTCAAATCAATCGCTTAAGGTTCTTGGTCATTGAAACAATAATAAAGTCAAACACAGTAGAGGTTCAAGGTCTTAGCTTGAAGCAAAAGTGAATTTAAAAATTCTCTAGAACCCTAGGATCCTAGTATCTATTTTAGATCAAAGGTGTCGCAAGTGTTGAAGAAAAAGAAAGAAGAGAAGAAGAAGAAGAAACTTTGGCTATTTGAAATATTTGAAATTTCAAATGAAAATTTCGTCCAAATCTTCGCTCTGAATTGAAATTCAGTCCAAAATTTTCCCAAAAAAAAAAAAAACAAATTGCGATTTCAACAATTCAAAAAAAAAAGACAATTGATAACATAGGGTTTCTCGTTCAAATTTCCAATAGAAATTGAAACAAAATTTTCAAAGTGTTCAAAAATTAATAATTTTATTGTTAATATAATTTTAATGCAAGATTGATCTAGAATTAGAATCATATCGTACCAATCGATTCTGTACCACAAAAAAAATCTAGAATCTAGAATTCAAGAGCGATGGAATTGGTAAAGAGAATATTATTAACGAATAAAATGTTTATAGATAAGAATATTGAGAACTACGTTGAGGGAGAAAATTTCAATCAATTTCATTTTGGTCAAAAGATACATTCCATCACAACTAAGTCCAACTCGATTCTCATTGACCAATTGCATAAAAGTATTTGCTTTGAGCTTGGTGCAAATCGCTGGACCATTTCTCTTCTGAAATTTTCTCATCGTTTTGAATTGAATCCTAGCATCGATATTCACCGATAATTGATAGTAGAGTTGATTCGAGATCGGAAGTTTTGCCGCCATAAAATAGAGTGCATGGTTGATCAGAAAGAATTGCAACGTTAGTACAACGAAAACGATCACCATAAAATGTGAGATGGAATATTTTTGCAACTGATAGGTGGAGAATATCATCACATATTTAAACATGAACTCCATAAACATAAAATCTTGCGAGGTGTGTACATTGATCCGATGGATTTGATCACAAATTTTGACATAGTCTTCGTTTAGATGACGGATAGCGAACGATTCGATATAGTAGAATGTGTTACGCATTCTAATCGCCGACACTATCGATCGTAATCGTATGATCAATTCTTTGAAACGGATATGATAGAATTTCAATGTGAAACTGAAAAAAATCATAATCACATAGACGATGTTGCTGAAACCATCGAAATGTTGAGCCGATATGAACATCATAAATAGAAGCGCTATGATAGCGATCGGATTGTGTAGAATCGAAGTCAAATAGATTATGAGACAGGCGACGCTACAGAAGCTAAACAATAAGATAATCTTGGTGATTTTAGCAACAGTACCGATTATGAAGCTAGCAAGAACAAATCGATCGATTAGATATTGACGATTTTTTTCGAATAGAATTCGATCAGAATTTTCAATACAATCCTCGAAAACATTTACAACACGTAGACGATAATTGATTACTGTGATGAAAGTGAAAAGCCAATATGATTCCAATATAACGATGCTTAGAAAAATGATTGTGTTCACTTTTCGAATATCTAAATCAAGTTTTTCATTTAAATAATCGATAACATTGTTAACTTCTTCGTTTCGTGTGTAACGAACCGTAAGCGATAATAGACATTGTAGAATCGCTCTGATACTAGCCCAAAGTGATAATCGAAGACGTTTGAAATCCAATCTCATCTCTCTTCGCTGATATTCAGCTGAAGTGAAACGTATCCGATAGATATATTTTTGCATCGCTTCGAAATATTTTCGAAATATTTCACCAACCGATTTGATCCGAAATGGTCGCCAATCTTTCATCTCCATCTTCTTTGATGATTGATCGTTTGATCTTTTTTTTTTTTTTTTCCTACTATCGATTTGATTCGCTCTGATCTTAGAATCAAAATGCTATTTGCTTTGATTTGAGTAATAATTGAATAAGATTCTTGAATGAACTCTAGAGCCAATGATTGAAATTTTTCACCAAACTAGAATTTTATTCTCGCTATTTTCTTATCATTTTAGATAAAAATTACGTTAATTTTGATGATTCGACTTTGATGGAGAGAGAGAGAGAGAGAGAGAGAGAGAGAAAGAAAGGGGAGAGAAGCATTCAAACTTTATTCGTTGGTTTCCGAGCAATTACGAATGAAAAGCAAAAAAAAAAATAATAAATTCCTTTAATATCTTTAGTTTACCTAGACCATAGATATTGAGAAAAAAAAATTCAATAAAAATAAGGAAATGGTGTGAAGTTTTTTTTTTGAAGAAATATAAAATTCCATTATTGAATTATGCGAAAATCAAAAAAAAAATATTTTCATTCTAATCAAAACCATACCAAAATCTTAGGTCTGCTAAATTCAATTCAATTCGATCGATTCGAGAATGAGAGAGAAATAATGCGATTTAATTTGAAGTTTTTTTTTCTCTAAACTAAAACTTAAAATAGGGTTCCATAAATTTTACTCTCGCCAACGTTGAATCTTTTTTTTTCACCAAGATCGATAGCAGCAGACCAAGCTGCGCTCAATCCAAAACCAAACCTAAATCTAGTTTCAAGAATCTTAAATCTCTGATCATTTTGTTCACATTTCAACGATCATCGTATTTCATCAATCATACTGGATAGAATTTATTGAATAGCAACAATCAGTAGCATTGCGGATAGAATTAATCACAATAACATCAGCGAATTAGATTCGAATAATATTTTTGATTAAGCAATGATTAGGCCATCTTGTTTTGTCATAGAATTTTTGAGATCAATTCTAATGTATTCTCTAGTTGAAACAATTGAAACATCTTTTCCACACTTGATTCGATCGATTTCGATTTCCGAATCTTTCTTTCTCTTTCTTTGCTTATCTAAGAAGTCCCTAAGGGGACGCATCGCTAATTAGAATATAATCGAAAATTTCATTATGAAAGATAAACTATTCAAAAAATTTAAAAAAAATTAAAAATTAAGAAAGATAATTTTATTGGCCAGAATATCAATGCAATAATGTAGAATTCAAGAATTATCGAAAAATTCTTATCGAACGAAATGTTTATAGATAAGAATATTGAGAATAACGTTGAGGGAGAAAATTTCAATCAATTTCACTTTGGTCAAAAGATACATTCCATCACAACTAAGTCCAACTCGATTCTCATTGATCAATTGCATAAAAGTATTTGCTTTGAGCTTGGTGCAAATCGCTGGACCATTTCTCTTCTGAAATTTTCTCATCGTTTTGAATTGAATCCTAGCATCGATATTCACCGATAATTGATAGTAGAGTTGATTCGAGATCGGAAGTTTTGCCGCCATAAAATAGAGTGCATGGTTGATCAGAAAGAATTGCAACGTTAGTACAACGAAAACGATCACCATAAAATGTGAGATGGAATATTTTTGCAACTGATAGGTGGAGAATATCATCACATATTTAAACATGAACTCCATAAACATAAAATCTTGCGAGGAGTGTACATTGATCCGATGGATTTGATCACAAATTTTGACATAGTCTTCGTTTAGATGACGGATAGCGATCGATTCGATATAGTAGAATGTGTTACGCATTCTAATCGCTGACACTATCGATCGTAATCGTATGATCAATTCTTTGAAACGGATATGATAGAATTTCAATGTGAAACTGAAAAAAATCATAATCACATACAAGATGTTACTGAAACCATCGAAATGTTGAGCCGATATGAACATCATAAATAGAAGCGCTATGATAGCGATCGGATTGTGTAGAATCGAAGTCAAATAGATTATGATAGCGGCAACGCTACAGTAGAGAAGCAATAAGATAATTTTGGTGATTTTAGCAATAGTACCGATAATGAAGCTAACAAGAACAAAACCATCGATTAGATGTTGACGATTTTTTAAGAATAGAATTCGATCAGAATTTTTGATACAATCATCGAAAACATTCACAATACGTAGACGATAATTGATTACATGATGAAAACTAAAAAGCCAATATGATTCCATAAAAAGAATGCATAGAAAAATAATCAAATTGAATTTACGAATATCTAAATCGAGTTTCTCCTTTAAAAACTCGAACGAACTGTTCACCTCTTCGTTACGATTGAAACGTATCGCTAACGATAATAGACATTGTAGAATCGCTCTGATACTAGCCCAAAGTGATAATCGAAAACGTTTGAACTCCAATCTCATCTCTCTTCGCTGATATTCAGCTGAAGTGAAACGAATCCTATAGACATATTTTTGCATCGCATCGAAATATTTTTGAAATATTTCACCAACCGATTCGATCCGAAATGGTCGCCAATCTTTCATCTCCATCTTCTTTGATGATTGATCGTTTGATCTTTTTTTTTTTTTTATATCGATTCGATTTATATCTTAGTTTTGGTCGCAATCAAGATGACAATGCTGTCGAAATGCTATTTGGTTATGGTTTTTTTTTTTTTTTTGCTTAAATCTCACCTAAAATGATCGGATAGATTCTTTTGTAAGAATTAATTAATTTAAATTGGAATTTTTTTTTTGTCAAATGAAATTTGTTTTTATTTTTATTTTTATTTTTCGTTCATTTTTGTTTCCGAAGAAATTTACGTTACATTCGATTAGAATTGTTTTTGATGGCCAAAGAGAGAGAGAGAGAGAGAAAGGACAAGCTTTCTTCTTTTCAATTGTTGGTTTCCAAAGCAATTACCAAGAGGAAAAGGCGAACAAAAAATAAAATAAATTAATTAATCGAATTCATTGAATATCTTCAGCTTTCACCTAGGGATAAATTTTCTTCAAAATCAAAAAAAAATTTTCTTCAAAAAAAAAAAAAAAATAAGGAAATAAGAGTAATGAGGAATTGTTTTTTTTTTTTTTGTTTTTTTCTGCTATCTTCATGTCGGAACGAGAAAAAAAAAATGAAAATGATAATTTGGATCGAAGAAAGAGAAGAGAATGAGAAAAAAAAATCCAAATATTTAACAAATAGAAAACGAATAGATTTTTTTTTTTTTCAATTTGGTCCTTGAATTCGGTTAGAACATTTTTTTTGTTTTCGTGTTAGATCTCTTTTTTTTTTTTAAAAAAAATAACTGACAGCAATTAAGTTGGTATTAATTATTGTTGTGAAAATTAAGCACCAAAAATACATGGGGGTAATCGTTGAGGGTGGAATGAATTTGACCGAAATTTTTCTTTTTTTTTTTTTTTTCTTTTCAACCCAAACTACAGCTACAAAGATCTGAGATTTCTATCTGCGGATAGAGTTATTGAAATAGAGTTATTTTAGATATTCTAGCAAGTTTCTCACATCTCTCAAAAACATCCACGCTTTTCATTTGGTTTGGTGGTTTGGTTGATAGTTTTTTTTTTTTTTGGAACACTGCTAAGCCAAATGATTCAAGATTTCTTTGATCTCTATTCTTGATCATCTTCTTCTTCATCTTCTAGATCTCTGAGATCTTCTATTTCGGTCAGAATCATTTCAAGTTAGTTTGTTGGTGTTCATAATGAATTTTTTATAAAACATTAAAACGAAAACAAAATTCAATAGAAAAGATTCCAAATGTTTGAAAGCGGTCATCTCATAAAGACCGCATAGATTGAATCCAAGCCGATTGTTTTGAATCTTCTGTATGAACATTCCATTCTTGATAATCAATCCAAGTGGTTTTGAATTTCTCGAAATGATCAATCTGCAACACCAATTGTTTAAAATTTTATAATATTTTTTATTTAGCTTCGAGAACGCTGTTACGCTCTGATCGAGAAAATTAAAAAGAAGAATGAAAAGAATGATGACGAATAACACTAACGAATTGAAAAGATTGATCGCAATCTGTCGGCTAAAAAAGATCGTTCCAACAATCATCGAGGTTTTTGTTAATGCTTCATGTAGCATAAAATAATATTGAGCTGTTTGATTCAATGTTGAAGTCTCATAGAATAGATCGCCATATTCTTTACGAATCGTATAGGAAAGAATATCGGAATGATTACGATTTTTAAGCAATTCCGCTTGCACACAAATTTGTTTCAAACGAGTTTTTAGAAATTCAAATGTGAATGTAAAATGAACAAATGTAACAAAGAATAGTCCCAAAATGATTTCGGAATGAAGAAATGCTAAAAACATTATGATGAAACTGAAAATAATTTGATCCCAATCGTCACCGATTTTGAACAAAATAAACAAAACAATAATAAGCGAGGAGAAAATTACGCGACTTAATTGATAGAGACCGATATAGATCAAACACATTAGATTATATTTGTTGATTAAAATTTGATGATTTTTTTCTGTTAAACGTTTTTTATCATAATGTATCATACGACCGATGACATTGTTGAAACCGAGCCGATATGTTCGTAATGAACGAAAATTACGAAACCAAATATATTCCAATATGAGCAAAACGATTAGAATGAAATCACCTAAAAGATCGAGACGTTCAGTTTTTAAAATTGATTCAAAATAATTCAATTGAAAACAATAGATATCATCATCGATGAAAAGTGAAGTGAATGTGTATGCGATCAGAATCCATGCTCGAATTTGGATCCACAATGCACGACGATAGACTGGATAGTTCCAGGGGATTGTTTTGGTTTGATACTGAACGATGGTATAATCACAACGCCATTCGAAAAAATTTGCAATCTCAAAATATCTTCGAAAAATATCTTCAATACGGTAGAGATTTTTTAAACGTAGCTGAAATCCAATCATTTTTTTTTTTTTAATAATCAAACAAATACAAATAGCATCCAAAAATTTTGAATTTGATTTGATTGATACCTCCAGAGAGAGAGAGAGAGAGAGAGAGAGTGAGAGAGTGAGAGTTAGAGTTCTGCAATCTTTCGGATTTCTAATCTGACAAGCTGGTGTTGTTGTTGTTGTTTTTGTCTTTGATCATTCAAGTCTGTGTTTCGAATGAATTTCACTGAAGAATTAATTCTGAAGTAATTCTGATGAATGTTTTGTCTACATCTTCCCCTCTACCTCCGATTGCAAGAGAACAATGAAAACAAACAAATTAACAACAAACAAAACGTTATAATTCAATCTGATTTATCGCCCATCATTTCTTATTCATTGGCTCTAAGTTTTTTTTTTTTGAACCCAAGAGACAGTGAGAGAGAGAGAGAGCGAAAATTAAGAACTTAGACAATCGAGAAATTTTATTTTTCCCCTCTCTCTATTTCCCCTTCAGGTGATAAATTCTCCGATGTATTCGTCGGTCGGTACTAGTAGTGGGGAACGGAAATTAGGTTTGGGATGGGAATTTGTTTTTTTTTGTTTTTTAACCCTTCTTTTTTTATTTGATTTCATTATTTATTAGTTGGGTAATAATCATTACCCAACTTTTTTTTTCGCTATGATATCTCCTTTTGAAAAAAAAAGAATGTTTTGTCGATTTTGGTTATAATTTTTTGTTTTCTTTTTTTGAAAAAATTCTCAAACAATCAAAATATTAAAGAAGTAATCAAATTTTCAACCAAAAATATTCTCTACAAATCTTTAGTGAAAACTTTAGTGATTTTGGATTGTGAAATCAATCGAGATCTAATACACATTGACAAACCTACACGCACCGACACACCGACACACACACACACAGGCACCGATTGCCAACATCATTCTGAAGGATCAAAAGAGTTTGATTGTAAAATTAGAGAATGTGAGAGTGGAGGTAACAATTAACCAAAAATTGACAATCAGAATCACCAAACTCGATGAGAGATTTTGAGAAGAGAATCGATTTTTATTCCCGTTCTCTTTATGAAAAACACTTTCAAATTAGCAAATCTAAATTATTCAATAGAGCAATGATAATGGAAGACCATTCACTATCGGTATCGAGAAGTACTTAAATATTTATTATCACCAGCGAGAGAGAGAGAGAGAGAGAGAGAGAGAGAGAGAGAGAGAGAGAGAGAGAGTTTTATAATTCTAAAATTAAATATTTTATGAAAGTATTATGAGACTTTTATTTTTGATGGAAACATCTCTACCGACAAATGTTCATTATCATAAGTGAACAATTTGGTTAGAAAACTGTTTGCTGATGGAATTCATCAAACTTTCTAGGTCTCTAAAAGTCTAAGCCCATAGATCAAGATCCTTGTTTCCTTTGATCTCTTCGATAGAAATGTTTCGATCGAAAGTAAGTTAATTTGAAGTAGAATTTTTTTTCCTTTGATCCATTTGGATTTTTAGAAAAAAAAATTTCAAATTTTAATCTATTCAATTTTTTAGTGTTCCATAATTTGCGATATTATTATTATTATTATTATAATTATTATTACTATCATTATTGCTATATGTAACGTGTTTAGCTACCAAGATCTAAACAGCTAGTTGGATCGAGTTGGAAAGATTTCAACGAGAAAAGATCTCAACCAAAAATTTTAATTCGACTTTAAGAATACAGTTAAATTTTAGAAATAATGGAATGAATAATAATACAAAAAGGTTAACGGTTTATATAATAGAATAAACTATGAGTCAGTGATTAATCCTTGAGATAAACTATGAGCTGTAGATTGGTCATAGATAGAAATCAATGAGTCGACGATTATTCTTAGATTAACATCAATGAGTTGTCATTGATGGGATTCTAGATATCTAAGATCGATTCTATCATTCTGACTCATCATCGCATCATATTCGACATAAAACATGTAACATATATTAATATTGAAAGTTTAAAAGAAGTTTTTTATAAAACAAAAGAATAAAAACAAAATTCAAAATGAACGAATCGAAACTTCGAAATCTTGTCACTAAAAACATACTACCACAAGTGAAACCGATCCGATTCTCTTGAATCCGTTGAATCAATGTGTTCGATTTGAATAGAACGAAAAGATTTCGATTGAAATTTTTGTTTGAAAATTGTTGTCTTGAAGCCCATTTCGTTAGAATACAATAGTAGAGATGATTATGTGTGGGAAAATATGCTAGATCAAAAAAAAGTAAATTATTCAAACAGAATAGAATCATAGCGGTGATAATGATTACAAGACTATAGATATTAATTATAAATTGTTTGCTATAGAAAATTGTCGCAAAAACAATACAAGCTTTCGATAACATTTCGGTGAGAAAAAAATACAATCGTGAATTATGATTCAATTGTAAGATATTGAAATAGATCGCATTATATTCCCGTAACAATCGATACCATTTTAGCTGATCGTTTGGATCGATCTCGGTGAATTGTTTCATCATCAACACATGCAAATAGAAACGTATTCGAAGCAATTTGATTGTAAAAGTGAAATGAAACATCGCCACAAACATTATCCCAAGATAGACACTGCTATGCCATAATCCAAGTATATAGATTAAGGTATTAAAAAGACATTCATCAAATCTAGAGGTGATCAACATCGGACTATAAAGTGTTAAGGTTGCCAACATCACTATCAACATCAAAATACGATAGATCATTCCGCTACTGTAGCCAGCTTTTAGATAATAATTGATCAATGATCGTCGATATCTTTTGCTTATTAGATGATTTTGGATACGTCTTAAACGATCCATAACATTGATGAAAGGAAAATTATAAGCAAGCACGTGTCGGATTGAGATATACCAGACGGAATCGAGAAAAAGTAGAACAATAATCGCTAAGATTATCACCAACCAAGAGCTTTGAACATTGAATTTTCTTTCAAAATTTCGATATTGAAATAGAAAACGATTATCAGGAAAGAAGAGCATCGCAAAAAGATAGCCAAGTAGTATGAGTACTCTGATCAGATTGATTGTTGGCTTTAGCATTGTTTCGAACGTACGAGGTATGGAACGTGTGAAATATTGTTCCAATGTAAAATTCATACGAATATCGTAGCGGCAAAAAAATTTAAAATAATTCACAAAAATATCCGATAATTTTTCCACTTTATACGGTCGAAATTCGAAAAGATCCATGATTTTAGCTTGTTGATTTTTAGAATTTAAAAAAAAAAATTAAAACGCAAGCAAAAAAATTTCGAAAGATACAGAAAGTGAAAGATTTCAAGATGATTGATTTTGAGCAAGAAAAAAAAAGATTAAGCAAAAAAAAAAAAAAACAAATTCCATTCAATTTTTTTTTGTAGATTCAATCTAGCCTTGATTGTCGACCATTCGATACCGAAACCATTGAAAGATTGCGAATTAATTTTTTCGAACAAAAATAAAAAAAAAAAGATATTCGAATTTCAAAGGAAAAAGAGAGAGAGAGAGAGAGAGAGAGAAAAGATAATTAGAGATATTAAACGAAGAAATTAGATTTGGAGAAACCAAAAAAAAAAAATTCGATTCCAAAAAGCTTTTGGTTTAGGTTTCAATTCGAACTAATTAATTTGTTTAAGATTTTTTTTTCTATTGATTCGCTTAGTTTAGTTTTTTTTTCATTTGAAGAAAATTTTAAAAGTTTTCTTTTTTTGTTACACTCGAAAAAGAAAGTTTTGAAAGTTTTTTTTTTTTTGATTCAATTCTTTCGAAATTTTTTTTCCCCAAAAATTCTCATAATTTTATTGAGTGAATTTTTATTTCGATAATTTTCATAACCCTTTTCATTCGCTTCATCGAGATCAGAATGAATGAGAGATTCACATATTTTGATCATTTTTTTTTCTTTTACGATCAAAAAAAGAAAAACTTTTGATTTCTTTGTGAACGAGTAGAGTTCTTACAATGAATGGAATCGGATGAGAGAATATCGAAAATTGAGAATAAGAATCAAATTGTTAAATTAAGATCTAAAAGTAATCTATTCGAAGTGAAGCTATTCAATTATAGGTTAGGTTATGATTTATTAATTTAAATAATTATCTTTTCTTTTCTATTTAATCTCCATAGTTACAAGTGGAAAATTTCTGAAAATTTCGAATGAATTCGAAATGAAACCAAATTCGTAAAAAGTTAAAGATTTTGAATCGATTGAATTCGAAATGAAATTAATTGTTAATCTAATCGATTTGAAATAAAGTCAAGTTTCAATCATTTTCAACATTCGATGCAAAAATGAAATTAACGGAAACGGAAATCTTTCTACGACAAATCTATCACAACACAACACATCACATCATTGAAGAGATTTGATTGAATTGAATTGATTTTTTTTCACAATATTTGCATCATTTTGAAACTATCGAAATTTGAAACGTTAAGAAACGTTGCAATGAGAGTTTGTTGCTTGTTTGAAATCAGAATGAGAAGAGAAAAAAAAAGAACAAAATCTAAAACAAACATTCTTGACAGAAAAAATCTGAAATTTTTCACTATGAATCATATAAAATAGAGATAGAGAGAGAGAGAGAGAGAGAGAGAGAGAGAGAGAGAGAGAGAGAGAGAGAGAGAGAGAGAGAGAGAGAGAGAGAGAGAGAGAGAGAGAGGAGGAGGGGGAAGAAGAATACTAGAACTCTTTATCGCTTGTGAAATAATTGTTATAAGCTTGAAAAATTCTAAAGCAAAGTAATTAAGCGAAAAAAAACGAGAGACTAAAACCGAAACCTAACTTTTTATTATTTCAATCTGTTAGAAAGAAATCGAAACAACTAGAGAGAGAGAGAGAGAGAGAGAGAGAGAGAGAGAGAGAGAGAGAGAGAAATAATCGTAGCAAATCAATTCTCTCGATCCGGTTTCGTCATTTGAATCTGCTTGATCATAACCTTCTTTAGGTTTAGTATCGAAATTTATTTTCTAAAAAAAAAAATCCATAGATTTTTTATTTCTCTCTTCTCTCTCTCTCTCTCTCTCTCTCTCTCTCTCTCTCTCTCTCTCTCTCTCTCTCTCTCTCTCTCTCTCTCTCTCTCTCTCTCTCTCTCTCTCTCTCTCTCTCTCTCTTAATCTCTTTGTGGATCTTTTTTTGTTTTTTTTTTTTGGATCAAAAAGTGAAATACTTTGGATTTTATTCTCGAATCAACATGAAAGCACTTGGATGATGATGAAGAAATTTGCAAGTGTTCAAGTGATGAAAGAGAATTGAAAGAGATTCATCGTATGAAATCTCGATTCAAAAACCATTCGAATCGAGATTAGAATTGATTCTGGTTCTAGACTTAGATCAATGTGTCTCATCTTGAAACGGTATGATAATTTTGGAATTTTTTTTGTTGTTTTTGATTACGTAATTGAATCTGATAATTCGTTTCTTTTTTTTTTTTTTTTTTTTTTTGATTCTAAATCGATCCATATCTCTCTCTCGCTTTTTCAAGCTAATAATCATAATCATAAACATACAGGTACGAATCGATAAGGAATTTTTGAATTGTTGATGACCACGATTTCATCATCATCAACAACAACATTCTACGAATAGAATTGAAGAGAATTGAAGAGAATTGAAATTTGAATTTTGAAAGCTTTTTTGCCTAGAGAAAATATTTCTTACACCGAACACATTACATTTTTGAATTGAGACATTTGAATTGTTTTAGTCAATTTTTTTTTTTTTCAAAATTTCACACACTGTTTCTATTTTATTTCGATAAGTTTTGTAATAGAAATGATAATTGTGATGAAATCGATGAGAATGAAACAATTGAAATAAGTATTGTTTGAATTATTCATAATCTTCTTTTTTTTTTTTTTTTTTTTTGAGGGAGGGGATTCTATAGCTATTTTATTTCGATTCAGCTCGAATCAAATTGATCGATTTAAAAATGAGAGATGAAGAAAGTTTTTTTTTTTATTATAACTATCATCTTAGCTTTCAATTGATAATATATGAGAACTAGATTGAAGATCATATAGCTCAAATATTTTCAATTTTTTAATCAAAAAATCAATTGTGATTAAATTACATTAATTAAATGTGAAGAGAATTGAATTAAATTAAATCAATCTTTGATCAATACAGATACACTTGTTTTCATAGTGATTCAAATTAGATTAAGAAATGAGTTCAGAGAAGAATTCATCAAAGTAGCGGCTTCAAGCTATCGAACCAAATTTTTTCTTTTGTCAGAGATATTTCTTTGTTTTCGACATTTTGTTCCGATACATTTCATCAAAAAAAATCTTTCCAAAATTAACCCAATCAAATCGATCAAAAGCTATTCGATTTCACGGCTAAATTTATATTGCTGCTGTTTAAGCATTTCTGGTTTAACTTTTTGTCTTTTCAATTGTCCATCCCAATCAAGATCAACTAGGCCACCTTTTTTAGCGATCTCCGCTTTCACTCGACTAGCGAATTCGATCGCTGTTTCATTATCTTGACGAGTCATTGGTGGTAGAAACCTTTAAAAGTAAACGAAACAAAAAAAAATTAATAATAATAATAATCACATATGATCAATCAAAGCTGATCGAATAAGTTCGAAATTAATTCGATTCAAAATCTAATACCAAACATCACAAACAACAGCCCATGATGTCATCATCATCAAAAGATATTTAGCGTAACCATATTTGTTTGAATTCCAAAATGGATCACCAAATCTTCCATCATATTTGATAGCGACTGGATAGATAATTCCATCAGTTTCGAAGCTACCTTTTTTGAACATCATCACAGCGGAATTATTAATACAGGTACCTTCGGGAAAAACAAGAATCGGTAGTTTGGTTTTATCATTCGAATGATCACGAAGACGTTTAGAAACTTGTGTACGATCTTTCACCTCGAATCTATCGAACCAGATATGACTAGTCGCTTTGGATAGAGCTGTTTGAAAGAAACCTAAAACTCCGGAATGTTTTTGGCCAACAAGAGCGTAGGCATTATTACAATGCAAAACGATCACATCGATCGGTGAGGTATGATTTGCTACACAAGTACCACCACTTTTGGCTAGATTTTTTGAATCATGATAGGTGATCACCATCGAGAACGCTCTCGAAAGCATCCGAAAGCCCATAATAGAGAGATAATAATAAGCGAAACGTTTGATTCGATTCTCGGGAAGAAGACCGATCAATGTCATTGTCATTACGAACCAAAGTCCACAGACCAAAGCGATCATCATTCGGAATGGGAACAAAATCAAATATCTTACACAAAGTCCAATCAACCATATCGAAGCTAATCTTAGTGAATGATAGTGATGGATTTTGTTCGTTCTCGTTAGAAGATTCCAACATTTTAACTCTTCCGCATTGAATCGTTTCGTTACGGTATCATCGACGATCGCTTGTATTGAAAGTGAGACAAAATCCATAATTGTACTAAGATTTAATCGATGTTTATTCTTTTCCAATTCTAAATTTAGTGTTTTACTTGGACGGAACGCAAACGGAACTATCGGAAAAGAGACAAAGAAGAAAAAGATTATGGCTGAATCTTGAAACGATTCGATTTCGAACCAACCATCCATCATATCGTAATCATCATCAAAAGCGCTATCATTGTCCGATCCAGAACTAGCAATCGATGAGTCTGTTTGGATCGAAAGACGATCCGAATCGGAACCATTGCTAATCGCTTGGCTTAATTTTTTCTTATATCGACGTTTTTGTTGCGCTTTTCGATGTATCTTCTCAACTTTCTTCTGTCCGTATTCAAACAATCGAATTAAACGTTTCACATAGAGTTGATGTAGAATGAATCGATGACCGACCGAAGCCAGTCCTAGATATGAGACAAAAAAGATCACAAACGCTACAGAATAGAGCATTTTCAAACCGATCGAAATTGTTTAAAGAATTGATGGCAATATTGAAAAGTAATAGTAAGTCAATAGTTTAATAGCTAAAATCGACCAAACTCAATCGAATCAATTGGCTAGAAATCGAAATGCATTCGCCGATTATCGATACTAAGATTCGAAACGAATACGAACTCTCATCAATATAATGAGATAGTTTATGGTCTGGTGTTTGTAAGAAATCTTGGCCATGCATTGATGCAGACGAAGAAAGTTGAATTGAAAACAATCCAAATCAAAATCTTCGATGATGATAATAAATACATTTGGTCCAAGCAATTAAATGCTACAATCGTATCAATACTTTTGGCTATTAGATTCGATTAGATTATTTTGGAGAAAAGGAAAGAAAAATAAAATCACAAACAATCTCAAATCGCTCTTCTTCAGCCAAAGAATCAACACTATTTTGAAGCTAATCTTTGGTACAATATCAATCAAAAAAAAAAATTTCTATCAACGAGAGAGAGAGAGATATGGATCATTTTCCTGTCAGAATCGAACTAATTTCTTTCTCTACATAGCTTTAATTGTTCGCTATCAAATCAATACTGTTCTAATCAAAGCATTTTTGAACTAAGCTTAATTGGATTCCAAATTCAAATCTGAATTTGAGTCGAGAGAGAGAGAAATTCAATCTATTTCAAATTATCTAAGGATAAATAAGAGAATTTTGTAACAAGATAAAAAAACCGGACAAGAAAAACAAAATCGAAATTTAAATAGCAGAATATTGATGTGGATGGAGTTTATTTACAATTATCAATTTACATTAATATTTACAATTTGTGATCAAAAAATAAGTTTCAATATAAACAAATGGAACCGAATTCGAAGCGAGTTTTGATGAAGAAGACTAAGATCTTCGATAGAGATCAAAAAAAAAAAACAAAACGGCCAAGTCGAAAATGAACATATCAATATCGAGAAAGAATATCCAAAACTCTTTTGTTCACCAATGTTCCAGCATTTTTTGCCCAAACTAAATCCATGTGATTATAAGAAGGATCCGGAACAAGATAATCGTCCATCAATTCGACTGTTAAGAAACCAAAAAAAAAACGAAAAAAAAAAATAGTCAAAAATCAATATTCGAATAATTTCAATTTAGCACAAAATCTTTACCTTTGAGATCAGATTTAAGCATTTCGATACTGTTCATCTTATTGAACCAATCATCACTGGTGTAGAACAATGCGATATCAGTTGAGTTGATTCTTGATGCATCATAGATCGGTGGATTGATTGAGCCATATTTTTTTAAATTTTTCTCTAGACCAAAATCAAAATGTTTCGGTACTCGATCTTCCGATGCGAATAATTGAAAAAGATGGGCCACATTCCAGCTTGATGAACCCATCGGTACCGCTGCAAGATATACTGGTATTCGATCGATAAGTACATTCTGTCGTTGGAAACCAAAAAATCGATAGCTAATCGCATAGCAAATTTCTCGAATGTAAACATTTTGACAAATATTTGCGATGAACATATGAGTCTGTCTCGAGAATGGTATCATCATTGGATTGTCGCGAAAAACGTTCCGTAGATAGGATAATGTTGCAAGAGGAGCAGGCATAGCTACCTCGTAGAAGACCGGTGAGAGTGCAACGAAAGGTTTGATCACTTTTGAATAATGATCGTTGATCGTCATCAATGCTAACATCATTAGATTGCCTTGCGAATGACCAACATAGCTGATCGTTGAATGATTAGTTCGCCATTTGACGTAATCGATCTCGGCGGGAAGATCGTAACGAATCATTTCATCCATACTGAATTGCCAATATTCTTCAGAATCCACCGAATATCTAGTATGATTGGTTGAGTAGACACTTCCACGATAGTTCGCTAGCCAAACATCATAGCCTCGAGAGGCGAGAACAAATCCAAGACTATTCGCAGTCTGAACGGTATTGTTGACAAAATAGTTATCATCATTCGAGTATTCGATATAATTTCCACGACTATCAAGCTTTCCTTCAGCTGCGATCAGCCAGATTGTTCCGCTACACTGAAATCCATGATGAAGAAGAACAGGTTTCAATTGTTTACGTTCACTTTTCGGCACAAAAGGATTGATGATTCGAACCATTTGAAGAATATAACCACCTTGTGAACGAACATAATGTGATTCATGTTGAAAGCCTCTAGATTCAATTAGTTGAAACTATATCGAAATGAGAAAAAAAAATTAGTTAACGAATTTATATTTTTCATTTTCGAGATGGCAAAAAAAAAAAATTTCAAATCAATAAAATAAAGATAAAACTAAAAAAAAAAAACTTACAATATCACGATTAGTATCAAGAGTCGGAATCGATCCAGGCAATGAAAAAAATACTTGATTAAACAATGTTGTACTGTAGGTCCATAGTTGGAACAACAATTGTAAAAGCGATGAGAAATTCATCTTGGTTTTTTTTCTCCTCTTCGAACAAAAGCCAAAAAAAGAAATAGAAAGTAAAAAGCTACGAAACAATATCGCCACGAACAAACAAAAAATAATAGTCTAGAAAAGATTTCAAGATCAAAAAGTTGTACGAATGCACGAATGCAAATCTGCAACAACGCTAGCATGGTAAGAGAACGATTTTGGAACCATTTTTATATATCTTGTCCGATTCCTTAGCCTACCTTTGCTAAGCTTTAGCGGATTAGTGATTAGGGCGGTAACTGTAGGGTTCACTTAATCCTTTCTCTCTCTTACTCTCTCTCTCTCTCTCTCTCTCTCTCTTTCTCTCTCTGTTTCTCTCTCTTACTCTCTCCTTCTATGTCCACTCTATGTCTCTTTCCCTCTCTTGAGTGGACACCACCCCCTTATGGAACCTGGTATCAGTTAGTATGATACATGTCCATCTGTCCAAATGCAGGTGTGAGAGACCGTTTCTAACCTTTTGTTGTCACAATTATTGTAAGAGAGACAAAAGAGAGAGAGAGAGATAAGAAAAAAAAAATCCTAAGTCTAATTCTTCAAGGACAAACGCTGAACAAAAGAGAGACAAAAGCTGATCTCCGGAAGAAAAAGATTCCAACAGAGAATTAATTTTATTGGAACATTGTCAATCGATTTCGCAGTGATAGTTTTAGATCAACAACAATAGTTTTATGTGAAGAAAAAAACTCTATTGTTTTCGAAGAACTATTTGTTCGAAGATAACAATCGTATAGACAAATCAATTCTGATCTTATTCTAATCATCAAGGTGATTAATCATCCGGTTTGAGTTAGACAGAATAAATCTCCAAAATCTTCTCTAATCGTTGATTGACAATCTTACCAACATTTTTGGCAAAGATGAAGCTCATATGATTCCAATCGGGATCTTCGATCATGTAATCATCGAACAATGGAACGGTGAGATCATTTTTAAGTCTATGATTAGCTTCAAGCGAATTGATCGAATCATTTCGAGCATAGAAAAAAGCAATATTGGTGCTATTGATACGTGAAACATTATAAATCGGTGGCTCAGATTGACCATAGATTTCAAAATTATATTTTTCACCATAATTAAAATGTTTGATTGGACCATTTAAAGAATCCGCTAGCTGTAAAGTGTTCCATGCTGCTGCTCCAGTTGGAACATTATAGAGATAGACAGCTAAACGATCTAGACGTAGATTATCTCGATGATCACCAACAAATCCATAGAATATTTTCGAACAGATCGTTTCGACGAAGTAACGATTTGAACAGAATTTAGCGATCGATTCACGAATCCATTCTAGATTGTTCATTAGATGATAGCTAGGTTTCTCTCTTTGATTTTTAAAACCCAAAATAAAAAAAAATGAACAAAATTTTAATTTAAATTTAAAAAAAAAATATCCAATTTTAAACATTAAAATCAAACAATCGGTATGGAAAGTTTCCAAAAAAAAAAAAAAACAATCCTACTTGAACCAATGAGGTATGAATTTGATTTTGGTGGCCAAAGATTGAACATTGATTAGATGCCAACATGGTGAGAGAGCAATGAATGGCTGTATCATTTGTTGATAGTAATCATTAATAGACATCAATCCAAGCATCAAAATATTGCCTTGAGAATGACCAACATAGGCAATGGTAGAATGATTGGTTGTTGCTCGTAGATGATCAATCATCGCAGGTAGATCAAAATAAATCATATCGTCAAGAGAGAATCTCCAATACTCTTCACCTATCAATCAAAATCAAGATTTTGAATCAAAACGAATCAAATATGAGATTGAATTGATTGAGAATGAAAATAAAGAGAAAAAAAAATATCGTTACTGTTATAATCATAGTGACGATGTTTCGAGGAATAGATATTGCCACGGCTATTAGCCAACCAAACATCGTAACCGCGAGCGGATAGAGCGAAACCCAATGAATCATTAATTTGTTCTGTATTGTTTTTGATATTACCCTTCTCATCATATTCGATGTAGTCACCATTCGAATCAAGCTGGCCTTGATTGGTGAGCAACCAAACACTACCGGTTCCATGTAGACCATGATGTAAGAGGATCGGTTTGAAACGTGTCTGATTCGTTACGAAAGGATTGATTAAACGTACTAGCATCAATTGATAGCCTTCGCTATCGATAATATGGGTTTCATAGCGAAATCCTCTCGATTCGATCAATTCAAACTGTTTCGAAAGTTTAAGAGAGAGAAAAAGAAAGAAATTTTTTTTTTTTCGCTAATTAATTAAAAACAACAATCAATCGATGGAATGGAGAGATGGAAAAATGTATGAAAACCAACAATATCTCTACCGATATCGGCGTTAGGATAATATCCTGGTAGTGTTTCAAGAACAAACGCTGTTCGTTTCAATAGTGAATGATGACAGAATAGATAGAATAGAATGCTTGACAATGTCACCCAGAATAATTTGAAGGAATCTTCTAGATGATAGATGATAGGATTCGATTCAATGATGATTGTTTCAGTGTTTCGATTGTTCCAATTCTTTATCGCTAACAATCGTTGAATCCAGAACATTATCGAGATAATTAGAATTTGGATTTTGAAGCTACTAGAATTTTGATTTTGAATATGGTGGTAAGAAGAAATAAAAAAAAAAAAAGACAAGAGACGAGAATAAAATTTTTTAAACAAAAATTTAATCAAAAAAAAATATGATACAATTAGTTTCGATTCGATTTAGGGAAAACAAAAAATTTCAATTCCAATTTCTAGATCTATCTCGATCCTAAACGAACGATATTTGTTTCATTTCTGAACTAAATCCACAAATATTTATCTCAATCATTGAGATGTGCTCAGATTATTATCATATGATGATGATGATGTTGGTCGATGATGTTTCCGATTTACCGAACCTTGCATCGAATGCCAACACTGTTTCCGGTCATACACACTGACACACACACACTCACACACACACACACCAAAAATCTCCTAGGCCAAACAGTTTTTTTTTCTTTACTCTAGAAAATTTGAGATTCAATTCATTCACATTACTATTTATTTTGGTAGGTAAATAAAGAAATATGAAATAAAAAATTTTTTTTTTCATCTAAATATACAATCGAATAGAGAGAAGAGAAAAAAATAGAGTCTGGATGGAAGAAAAAAAAACGATGATCAATCAAATCAATCAATATCTGGCTAAAATTTTGATAATTTTCTCATTAACCAATTTGCCAGTCTCCTTGGCCCATAATAGATCGGTATGATCGTAGCTTTCATCTTCAATCTCATAGTATTCAATAATTTTCTCTATTTCAATAATTTTGATGATGAAAATTGAGATTGAAAAAAAAAAAACAAAAAAACAAAAAACAAAAAAAAAAAATAAATTAATTAATCTCTGAAAATTGATTTCTCAAACGATTGATGAGAAACAAAAAAAAAAAAAAAATGAAAAAAAAAAACAACAACAAAAATTTAGATTACCTTTCAATGTTTCACGAATTTTTTCATTGTTTTCCATCGAACAGAAAACATCGTATCGAGTGAAAAGAATCGCTATATCGGTTTGATTCACTCTACTTAGATCATATTCGATCGGTTCGCTTTGATTATAAATTTGTAGATTTTTTTCTAATCCAAAATCAAAATATCGAAACGAGCGCTCTTCTTCAACATTTTGACTAAGATGAGCTGCATTCAAACGAGATGATCCCATTGTTAGATGTTGAAAATATACTGGTATTCGATTCTGTATAAAATTTAAAAAAAAAAAAAAAAAGAAAAAAAAATTCAAAAACATTGAAACTTTTTTTTCAAAAAAAAAAAAAAAAAAAAGACCAAATTCAATCCAATATTATAATTTACCACATCGATATTTTCGGCAACACCACCAGCAAAATGATTGGAAAGAAAGAGACAAAAATTTGTTACGTAACGATTGGAGCAAAGTGTAGCAATGAATCGATTCAAATTCTCTTCATAAACGAAACGACCTGGAAATCTAATTAGCAACGATTTGATTCGTTTCAAATATCGAAAGATTGTTAGCTCTATCTTTCCGTAGAATACTGGAGAAAGCGCAACGAATGGTTTGATTTTGTTTGCATAATGATCGTTACTCGACATCAACATCAACATCATCAAACTGCCTTGAGAATGACCGATATATTGTAATGTTGATCGTTTAGTTTTTTCAAGTATGTAATCAATCATCACTGGATAATCATAGTGGACTAGATCATCGACAGAGAATTGCCAAAATTCTTCATCTTAAAAGCAAACCAAAAAGTATTAGGCCAAAGATTATTGAAATCGAAATTTGATTTATCAAAATCAAAAGTCTTACCGTTAACATTCAATCTGGTATGATTGGTTGAATAGAAATTTCCACGATAGTTTGCAAGCCAAACATCGAAATTTTTTTGTGCCAAAACAAAACCCAAACTATTACCGATCTCTTTTCGACTATCGGAAAGAATTGTTTCGAAATTCTCATCATATTCTAAATAGTTACCATCTTGATCAAGATGACCATTTCGATTGATGAGCCAAGCTGAACCAGATCCTTGAAATCCATGATGCAAAAGGATTGGTTTCAATCGATTGCGATCCTTATGAAAAGGATTCACTATCCGTATCAATTGTAGAATGTAACCTTGCTCGTTCTCGATAAAATGTTGTTCAAATTGAAATCCTCTAGATTGAATCATTTCTGTCTACGAAAGAATCAAAATTTTAGATTGAAAATCGATTTGAAGAGAAATTTTGAGATAAATCAAATATTATTATTATTATTATTATTCTTTACTCTAATTTACTTACAATGTTTCGATCTAGATCGGCAATCTCATAATATCCTGGCATCTTTTTGACAACATTCCTCAATCGATCGATTGTGATCAAACGTTGTAATAGTGCTATCATAAAAATCGGTACCGTTGCTATTAGAATCCATTTCCTTTTTGAATTTTTCACTGATTTTGAATCTTTACTCAGGAAACGAGATTGATGGTTAGAATCCATTTTCGTTCCACAATTATTGCTCGATAGCGTTTTTGTGGTTTTGGTTGTTGTAAAAATTTTTTTTTGTTGTGATTCGATTCGATTATCAATCAACGCACCACTTATGCAATCAATAATTTTATTCCCTTCTTTTATATGAAATCATCGTTTGGTATCATCGATCAATAGTTGATGATACTGGTGATCGAACGTCAACGCTAAGGATATAAGCTATTGACGAATCAAATCTTGGTACCCCCTGCCCTCTTTTTTTTTACGCTAATCAATTTGTTGAGCGATATGAAACCATCGAAATCTCTCTCTCTCTCTCTCTCTCTCATTGCTCTACTTTATAATGCTGAAAGCGTTCGAGAGATTTAAATTGAATTTTCTCTCTCATATTCGATACCTGGTCAACGTCCCGCTATTCTCTCACGGATGGGGGAAGGAATCAAATTATAACTAGCTGTGATTGTTTGTATTATCTCGGTGTACACTTTAACGCTCAGAATAACTATCACAAAGCTATTGATCGAAGAGTCACTATTTGTGAACAGTTTCTTCATATTTTCACTGAATCTCGAATACCAATACAATCGTTTCGAATTAATTTTAGCGAAAACGAAAAAAATAAAGGCCTTCAAATGACTATCGATGTTAATCGTAGATCAAAACCAGCGAGAGAAAAATAGAATTCGCAAGGTCTATAGGCCAAAGTTCGAAACCAATCATCGATCGATAGATCAAGTCCGTTTGAATAAAAAAAACGAGCTGTACCAAAGATCAGAGTCGATCAGTAAAGAAGGCTGAGACTAAGAAACAAAAAAGTTTAATCGCTTTGTAATGGTATGGAGATCATACAGAATAGCTAAATTAGCATTTTAAATTTTTAATTAGATCTAAATCTATGAAGTTTTTGTTGAGTTAATCTATCGAAATATTCTTTCTAGCTTACACGGAAGTGACAAATTAGGTTTGAGAAAAAAACAATGCATTTGTTTTATTTTTTTTTTAATTCAAAATTCTAATTATTTTAATTCTATTTACATCGATCAATGAGATTCTACGAAGAAATAATTTGATTATTACACAAACACATCGCCATTGAAGATGATGAAAACGAATACCTATGAAAGTATATGAATTTCTTTGATGAAAGAGCTAGAAGATTTATTCGCAGCGGAAGCTTTTCGTATCGCCATATCGAGCAATTTTCTCAACAACATTTTGATTAACCTTCGTTGATTTTGTTGCAAACGAACTTGTAGCTCCCATGGTTTAAGATAACCATCGTTAAAATTCGGTATATTTTGGCCAAAATTTTTCGTCACAACTTTTCCGTTCGGTAGCTGAACGATATCGCCTAGAACATCTAGACCACCGTGTTTCGTTACCAATCGTCTTTGAGCTTCATGCCAATACTTTCCTGGGATACGTTTTCTATAATTAGATCATTAGTGATCATTAAATTAGTAAAAAGTTCAATCGAGTTTGAAGAAATAATTAAAGAAATCGAAATGTATGAAATATAGGAAAAATGATTCCATAACAAACGAAAGGGAAAGGGAAACGAATGAAATTAGTTTTAAATGTAGTTTCCAAAAAAAGAGAGAAAGAGAAAACACAAAGATCAGAGTGGATTGAAGTCCTAGATGTTCGAGTTTTGTGATGCCGAAAACTTCGCGTAAAACGATGCCATCCAAGCAAGTGGTTAAGCATACTCATCATCAAAAAAAGTTAGAATCGTATCAACAACCACAACAGCAACGTAATCGTAGAACTCGAAGATTACCATATCTATCGAGTGCTTGGGAAATAAAAATCAACAAAATGATCGATCAAGATTTGGAGAATTTTTCACAACAATCGAAACAGAAATTTGAAAACTTTTTGGAGAATTTCTCATCGATTAAAAAATCTAACGAAAAATCTTTACTATCTTCATCTCGCACGAAAGAGAAGAATAGTGTTAGAAAAGATTTGTTCTGGAATTCGACAAAAAATTTAAAAATCTATCTCTCGAATCAAGTTAAACGTTTAAAGAATACCGTACAAAACTTGATCAACGATGAGGATGATGGCGATGCTGATGATGATGATGATGGTGATGGTGATGGTGAGGGTAATGACGATAATGACGGTACTGATTCCGTGGAGAGGAGTGAAGAGATTGAGTATGGCAATGCTTACGAAGAGGCCGCCGATGATAGGATTGAGACCGAGAACGTCGATGATAGTGTTGATGGTGAATCCGATCATCTGGATCATCATAGAGATAACGTTGAGGATGTTGTTGAGGACTTGAATAAAACAAGTAACATACAAAACGATCAAAATATGAAAATAAAATTTCATAAAGAACAACAACAACAACAGCAAAAGGAAGTGAAGGATCAACCAAAACAACCACAGCCATTGATTAGCAAAGTGATTGGCAAAATGATTGGCAATAGGCGAACGGAAAGATTTGGTGAAAATTTTCCTACAAAACTTAACTCTGACAACGGTCGAAATCAAAACAAGAAAACAAGATTGTTTCAGAAACAACAATCTCGAACAAATCGAAAACATGGCACCATTCCGATCGATCTAGATCGAATTGATTTTCTAATCAACGATCTCAAAACCATCTCGACCAAAATTGTCAAAGATATTGATAAATTTATAGACGAATCAATCAAATCGGATCCGGATGCAAAGAGAAGAGGATAAAGGATAAAAGGAGAGAGGGGGCTGGTGAATCATTTGATTTTCGATCTCTCATTATTGAAAGAATAATTTTTCACTCACTTTTTATAGAATACAATCGGATGATGGTGATGATGTTTTGTTCGCTTCCTCAACACTATCCTTTCACCGTTTTTGTAGATAGTTTTTGTTGCCAATTTTGTCATTTTAATTCCTTTCTTTTTGCCTCGTTTCCCATTCTTAGATGGTAAAGCGTAGTAATAGGTTTTGGGTCCCGATTCCATTACATCCAATTCGATCGATGATGGATTCTCGACCAGATAATCTTTTCGTGGTTCACCAACCATATTCTCTTCATTATTATTATTATTATTATTTGGATTATTACTATTATTGTTATCATCATTGGTGTTATCGATCTCGATGTTTAAATCATCACCAACACCTCCATGATCATGTACGTCTTCCTCACGATCATTTCGATTATCTTCATCGATAATATCATCAAGATGATCGATTAGATAATCGGATTGTTCGATATAATTTTCATTATTCTCGATTGTATCATTGTTGAACGAAGATTCTGTTTCGTCAATTATGAAGGCTTCGTTCAATGAAATCAATGCTACGATGAAAATCGCTACCGATTGAAAAGTGTTGAACATTTTCATTACGTCTCCTCCTGATGTTGGTAACAAGAATATCAAATCAAAAAAGATTAATTTGTTTTGAAGCTACGGAGTAAAAAAAATCTGTTTCGTTAGATTCGATTGATTCTTCAGATCGATTTGGATCCAAAATCGAATCGATTGATGAAATTCAACTTTCAACCATTTCTCTCGAAACAATCATAAGAGATTTTGTTTACCAAATCACTCAAAATCAAAAATGTGGTGTCTGTTGTATAGAATCAAACGAAAATATTTGAAATGATCAATGAGAACGATCTGATTTCTTTTGGACGAAATAGAGACGAGTTTTCCATTTCTTCATTTAGATTCTATTTACCGCTTGTTTAGAAAAAAAAAATCCAAAGCGAAAAGATAAGAGAAAGAAGAGAAGATTTTCTTTTTTTGATGAGATTGTTGAAGAAAAACAGGATCCAAAAAAAAAAAATTTTTTTTTTCTTTTCAATTACTGGAAACAAATAATCGCGCAGCATGGAGAAGGTGTTGGTGGGTCGTATTGAGTTTGAGTTTGATTTGAAATTAAAAATCGTGCCATTAATTTTAGTGATCGTAAATTTTTTTTTTCTTATACCACAGAAGAAAAAAGTACCACAAAAAGTTCAACTAGGTGGGGGGAGGGGAATAGATCTCTGAATAGATTGAAGATTTTCATCTGTTTTCAAAACTAAATAAAGACATTCTAAAGACGATGGCTGTGGCTTGGCTTCGAAAAAGAGATCTTCAAACTGCAAGAGCTTTTTTTTTTTTTTGGATCCTAAAAAGTGGCAACTCCGATCTTCATCTCTTTATCCCCTTCTCTCAGTTTGGATGTATTAGAAACCAGATTTGTTCCACTTGATGGATCAAAATGGATAAAGTTTCTCTCTTCCTATTTTAAGTGATCCGATATGGAGAAGAGAGAGAGAGAGAGAGAGAGAGAGAGAGAGAGAGAGAGAGAGAGATGAAACGGAAAAAAAAGAAAATCAGAAATTTTAATTAAGATCCGATAAAATAATAAGACCTCTCGTTTTCTAAGAAGGAAGTGAAGTTAAAAATAGATCAATAAATTTACAATTTCTCTGATAATTTTCACAATCTTTAGCTATGAAGATTTCACTAATTTCGATCAGATCTCGAATCTCGATACACCTGGATGATTCTAAACTCAACCAAGTAGTAGTACGAAGACTAACAAATTGCCCATATAAAATAGAGATTGAATCTACAATAACCGAAACGATTTGATACTATTGTTTCGCAAAGATTAATTGGAAAAATTTGCAATTTTTAAGTTGTTTTTTTTAAATATATTTATTCATTCGATCGATGATGGCTTCATCAAATCATTATCATCATTCTTTTTCTGATTTATGACTGTTTCACACAATTGTACAAAGGATTATTTTCTTCTTTTTCAATCAAACAAAGAATGGTTTGTTTCATTGAGAAAGAGAGAAAAAATGAGAGAAAGAAAACAAGAATCTATTCCGTTATTTTCTGCTTGATTCCGTTTGACAAGAGGAGATGATCTTTGGCAGGGATTCACTGAGAGAGAGAGAGATTTGTTTTGTTTTTTTTTTTTTGCATATAAAAATTTTTCCAAAGTAAATATCTGTCTAATTTAATCTCACAAGATTCCTATCTAATCTTTTTTTTCAGAGAAAAATAGCTTATTTCTTCTTTCGGATTGGATAGGCGCTTGAAGAGAAGGTGGTGTAGCTGGAGTGAGCTGGTTGAAGAGAGTATGATGAGCCATAGGAGCCACCGTACAAACCAGTAGTGCCGTAGCCCAAAGCGAGACCGGCTGGTCGGAGACCGACGGTAGCGACAGCTGGAGCAGCTGAGATGCTGTAAGCTGGGGCAGCTTGAACAGCAAGAGCTGGGGCGGCTTGAACAGCAACAGCGGCTGGAGCAGCTTGAACAGCAACGGCGGCTGGGGCAGCTTGGACAGCTTGGACAGCAACAGCAGCTGGTCGAGCAGCAGCAAAAGTTGCGACAGCTGGAGTTTGAGCAACTTGGGCAACTTGAGCAACTTGTTGTCGTTGGAAGAAACCTCGTTGTTCACCTCGTGGCAAGATTTGGTGGATGGTTTCTTGGACTGGTTTCAATTCTTGGGTGATTCGTCGGAATGGAACAATGGTTTCGTGGACGTCTTGCACAACTGGTTTGACGATGTCTTGTCGCAAGAGATCTGGTTGTTCTTCGTATGAGCTGTGTTGAGTTTCAGCTGGGGCAGATGGCAAGTGGTTTTGAGTAGCGGCCAATGGGCTGGCTTGAGTTTGGAATTCCAAGTTGATTGGTTGAACATTTGGTCCAATGACAACAGTTTGGGCAGCAGCACCTTCGCTTTGGGTTGGGACATCAACAACTTCGACAGTTCGTCGAGTTTCGATGGCGGCAGCGACTGGACCAGTAACTTGGGTAGTTTGGACAGCTGGGGCAGCAGCGAAGCTGGTGATAGCTGGAGCAGCAGCAATGGCTGGAGCAGCGGCAACGGCTGGAGCAGCAGCAGCAACATATTGGACAGCTGGGGCAGCGGCAACGGCTGGAGCAGCAGCAACAAATTGGACAGCTGGAGCAGCAGACAAAGCAAGAGTTCGGCCATAACCATAACCAGCACCATAGGTCAAACCACCGAGACCTGCAAGACCATATCCGGTACCATAAGTCAAACCACCAAGACCAGCGAGACCAGTGAGGCCAGATGTTCGGTAACCACCCAAAGTATAGGTACTACCCAAATTGCCTAAACCTGAGTAGCCGAGAGAATAGGTTGGAACACCGCTAACTGCGGCGCAAACGCTAGCAAGAACCAACAAGGCGAACTATTGTGGGAGGAGAATAAATTGAATAAATTAGATTAAAAGAATTATGTTTTAAAAAAATGATGGAATGGATCGATATGGATTTAATAGAAAAAAAGGGTTCCGTAGGAAATTTTGGAGATTGATAAACTAGATCAAGCACTAATAGACAAATTATCTAAGATTAGAATTGAAATTCTTCGAAAAGAAGAATCATTCGAGGGGGAAAAAATTCTGTGTAAGATAAGGGTTAAGAAACAATAAAATAAGGAAGTTTGAAGAGAGAGAGAGAGAGAGAGAGAGAGAGAGAGAGATTCCGAAAGAAAAAAAAAACGAAGATACTAACTTTCATTTTTGCTGTTTTGTTTGGTGGCTGTCGATTAAAAAGAAAGTTTCAATCGAATGATAACTTTTTCGAAACAAATCAATGAGTTTAAATACTTTTTTTTTTCTCAAAGATTCGAATTTTACATCTTCTTCTTCTTTTCATTCTTTATTGAAATAATATGAAACATTAAAGAATCAGTATCGATACGGAGAAAAAGAGAGAGAGAGAGAGAGAGAGAGAGAAGGAAGAGAAAAGGAAGATGTTTTGATTGTCGATGCTGTCGATGATTGTTGTTTCCACATTCTCATTCACCTAGCCATCATCACCACCATCATCATCATCATCATTATCATTGCCATCATCAAAAGAACCGAATCAAAAGAAGATAGATAAATTCTTCTTCTTCTTCTTCAAAAAAAAAAAAAAAAAAAAAAAAATGAAACAAATCAAAAAGGTAAAAGAATGTGAAGTGAAAAAAACTAAATTCATTTCATTCATCGTGTGTTTAGGTTTGTGTTTTTACTACATTGATCCATCTAAAATCAGCCCTAATCAGCATCATTCATGTCCATTCATTTCATTCATAATGTTGTCTTCTTCTTCTTCTTCTTCTTTGATTCTCTCTCTCTCTCGCCGATTTCTAGCCCTACGACGAAACAAATGTTTATGAATTGGATTTCTTTCGAGAGAAAAAAAAATAAATAAACTTTCCTTCTTCAATATCATTGATATCTCATTGATCAAAATCTAAAGCTAAGCTAATCTAAAAGGTAAGAGAGATCTGCTCTCTCTCTCTCTCTCTCTCTTTGCTACCTGTACAACTATGAATGAATGAATGAATGAATGGGAAAGAAATAAAGCAGAAAAAATCAAAATAATCATTATCATCTATTTAATTCGAGCAGACTTTAGGTGTTTCATTTCGATTCATTAGCGAGTGGAAACGAAAACAAAAACGAAAGCAAAAGTGAAAATGAAATTCGAAAAATTTGAAGGACATTGGATCTTGTGGTGAACGAAGAAATGAATTTATCTTTTTTTTCTTTTTTCAGAATTGCTTCCTTTTCTCACTTAATTCTAATACAAAAATGAATGGTGATGATGATTCAACATCAGTGAGAGCGACAAAGAGAAAGAGAGAGAGAGAGAGAGAGAGAGAGAGAGAGAGAGTGACGATCCAAATGAATCATTTCTTAGCTATGCGCTTTGAAAGAAAGAAATCCGAAGATTCGAAAAAACGATCGGATCGGTTTCGAGAGAAAGAAACAATCAACAAACAACAAATTCCTCAATCGATTCTGGTGATTGCATCTTCAAATTAAAAGAAAAAAGAATAAAAAGCGGAAAAAAAAGATTTGGATCAAAAAATTTTTTTTGTTTGTACGAACAAAAATCAGTAAAAAAAAGAAATCAATGAGAGATGGAGAAATAAATTGGGTTTTTTTCTCTCTCTCACACACACACACACTAGCTTGACTTCGATTGTGGATTAATGCTGTGGGACATTTCAAACATTCCCCCCCCTTTTTCCTATATCCGTCTAGCTAATTTTTTTTTCATTCTACCACCTTCGATGTTAGTTTGTCGATGTTTTTTTTTTTCGATGCTGTTGCAGTCGTTTCGGAATCCATTCCATCTTGTTGCATTGAATCGAGAGTGTGTGTGTGTGTGTGTGAGTGTGTTCTCGAAACAAAAATAAAGTAATCCATCTTTTTGGGCAATATAATTCGATCGATTTTGTGTTTGTTTTTTTTTTTTTTTGTATTTATTTGATTTCTGAAATCGAAATCGTTTCAATCTTTGTTCGACGAAAAAAAAAATAAATTATTATTGCCATATTATTGAATCGAATAACTAAATGGCTCTAAGAAATAAATCATTGGTGGACATCGAGAGAGAGAGAGAGAGAGAGAGAGACTATATTTAGAATTCGAATAGTTCAAGTTCAAATTGGAGCAAATTCGATCTGATCGATAAAATGGATTGGAAAAAAATTTTTTTTTTTGTTCCAAAAATCAATGAAACATATTTAATCGGGGGAAGGGGGGAACTTATCGAAGAAGAAAGAGAAAGAGAGAGAGAGAGAGCGATAGGATTAAAGCTCGAAACGAGATACTCTCTCTCTCTCTCTCTTATTCGTGAGCAATAAAGCATCGATCTCGAAGCAAAAAAAAAAATTCCGAACAACATATTTGGAATGATGTGTCACATTTCGGCACAAATCACAATGGATAAAGTATCCGGTGCAAGAGGAAGTTTTTAGTGAGAAAACAATTAGCTCCCTCTAGATTGGATTGGCTCTAGTTTGCTAGATTGATCTTTCTATTTCTTTTTTTTTTTTGTTTATTTTCTCTCCAAAATTCTCGATCCAAAATATTCGAAGGTTTTTGAATAATCTAGTGATCGATCGATCTTTCGTTTTGTCCTCCCCCTCTCTCACTTTTGTTGTGACAAATTTTACTTTTTGTACTTTTTTTTCATTCCATTTTTGTCAATGACTATTCGATGAGATTGAAAGAGAGAGATTGAAAGAGAGAGAGAGAGATAGAGAGAGAGCGAGAGAGAGAGAGAGAGAGAGAGAGAGAGAGAGAGAGAGAAAACTGCTATTATTATTATTATTATTCTGAATGATTTCAATTCAATTTGATTCGATTTGATCTGATTTTGTTTTCGTTTGTTTTCCCCTACTTTCTTCACTTCTCTTTTACGAAATGAAATTGATTGAAATCTTTTCTTTTTTTTGTCAATGAAATCAATTCTACTATATCGAATATTTATGAAAAAAATATCACAAGGAAGATCACTAAAGATATTGACATTCTCTTGTTTTTTTTTTTCGTTACTATTTTTGTTTGAAACGATAGAGAGAGAGAGCCTTCGATCGCTTACGAATTTGGATCGATTTTCTTCTGATCTAAGCTCAGCTCTCTCAGCTCTTTGATCAATCAATCGATCGATTGATTGATTCGATAGATAAACGAAGATAGATTTTGGAACGGCCAAATAAAAAGACAACAAAATCAGTCCAATGAGAAAGGAGGAGGGGAAGAGAAATTGGGAATTTTTTCCACCATTTTCATTCGAATTTTTATTCATAACGAATGATTGATGAAGAGAAAAAAAAATCTTTTTTTTTTCGATCTAATATTTTTTTTTTCGATTTAAAAAATTATTTCATTTGTTCATGATTAACTTTATCTCATCTCATAGAAACAACTCTTTCGTTTTTCAATCACTGAAAGCTAACAAATTATTTCGAAGATTAATTCTTCGTAACAATCCTTGAAGCATCGAATAAACGGATTGAGAGAAGAAATTCATTAGATTCATTAGAATCGTAACAAAATTTTTGAGGAGAAAAATTTGGTTCGTTTCCACTTCCTTTTCAGATTTTCAAAATTCAATCGAATCTCAATTTTCGCTATGAAATTTGATTGATTCAATAGCGTTCTCGTTTCATATTACGTTCGACAATCATAGTAAATTATTATTTTGCTTCTAATTAATTATCTTCACTTTCGATCTAGATTTTGCATACGTCGTATTTTTTTTTTTTTTGATTCTAACAGAAGAAGAGAATTGAGAAGAGTGGGGGAAAAAAACAAAATGATCGATGTTCTCATCGATGTTAGTGATGGAGAGAGAGAGAGAGAGAGAAGAATCTAATACAATCATCACCTGTTGCTTATCACAGCATTTCAATCTTTCGTTTCATTGCGTTCATTCTCGAACTAAATTCAATCGAAAACTAATCTTTATTTGATCGATTCGATTTGGAAACAAATCAAAAGAAAAGTAGAAAAAAAAGAAAGGGTAAGAGAATTAGAAGGAGGAGGAGAAGGAGGAGGAAGGAAGGAAGGAAAGAATAAGGTTTCGTTTCCGTTTTTTTGATCGTTTCATTCGCCCAAATTCTTCTCGTTTTGGAATATTAATCAAATTTCTTTTGATATTCGAATCGATTTGCATGTATCGATTGTAATTATTAGTTTGTTACAATCTCTAAAGTGTTTAAATATTTATGAATGTTTTTCTCATACAAAGAGAGAGAGAGAGAGAGAGAGAGAGAGAGAGAGAGAGAGAGAGAGTTGTGCGAATCGTGCGAGATCAAACGAAAGGTTTATTTTTTTTTTTTTTTTTGTTATTTTTTATCTTTTTTTTCTCTCTCTCCGATTTCCTAGAAATTCTTAGCGAAAATAATTAATCTTGCTGGTGGAGAGAGGAAGGAAGGAAGGAAAGAAGGTGGGAAAAATTTGAATCAATCAATTATTTTCAATCGATTGGAAAAAAAAAATTGTCTGCATTTATTATTAGCCCAGATTTAATTCGATGTGAAATTTGCAAAAAAAAAATTCTAAAACAAAAGTATTTATTTTTTATTTTTACTCTTTTTTTTTTTTTTTTGATTAACTTCACTTAATCACTTTGAAGATCGATCAAAGAATCGAAGATTGTATCTTGAACCAGAAACCAAAATGGAATCAGAATTAAATCAGAAATGAAAGATCTCTCTCTCTCTCTCTCTCTCTCTCTCTCTCTCTCTCTCTCTCTCGTTGAGAACGAGCGATTATCTTAAAATTTTGAATGTGTAATATTTTTAATGGGAAGATTTTTAAAGATTCGAAGCAAAAAAAAAAAAAATAAAAATTTTTCCGATTTAGAAACGGAAAAATAATTATGGAGTTTTTTTCTCTTCTTCTCTTCTTCAAAAAAAAAAAAAAAAACATTTGTTTCGTTTTGATAAGATCGATGCATCGAAGAGAATCCGAATGGAATCAATAAGAATTAAAATCGTTTGAATAAGTTTGATAAGATTTTCTATCAAAATCATTTCGAAGCAAAGCGGAAGAGAGAGAGAGAGAGAGAGAGAGAGAGAGAGAGAGAGAGTGAGTGAGGTATCAATCGATCGCAAAAAAAAAATCACAACCAATTTTTTTTTCTTTCGATCCAAATCAAACCAATCTTTTGGTTTGCTTTGAAACTGATCCAATGAGATTGAGCAATTGAAAGTGACATATTGAATAGAATAAAGAGCATTTCTTTTATTTTTTCAATAAAAATCACATCACATCAATCCGTTCACGAATTCAACAAGCTCGAATCGAGTACTCGAAGATCATCACGAGATTGAAACAAATAAGAAGAAGAAGAAGAAACATAAACGTAACACAGCAAGCTCAAATATATACATAGGTGTCCTTGGTCAATCGAAACAGAAACCAAAGAGAATATGAATGAATGTAGAAAGTGGAGAGAGAGAGAGAGAGAGAGAGAGAGAGACTAATCAATTAATAATAGTTAATATAAAATAATAATAATAATAATAATAATTTTAATAACAAGCCAACTTTTGATAATTGTGAATTGTTTTTTTTTTTGCTTGTTTTTTTTTTTTTTTGGAATTAATTTCGAACTAGAATTGTTAGCTTCGATACTAGCGTTATGGATTGGAATCTTTTTTTTATACCGAATATCGCTTGTTCCATGAAATTCTTCATCGAATCTATCTTTATCGAGAAGTATCATCATCATCATCATCATCATCTCGATTCAGAATGATAATTTTGATGATGTTTACGATCAAGATGATGATGATGATGAGGATGATGATTAACACTTTTGAACTGAATAAAAAAAGGCTTTGAAACGATTTGATGCAATTTTGGAGATTTTTTTTTTTTTTTTTTTTTTTTTTTGATGGAATAAAGCTATTTTTTTTTAAACGATAATTTTTTCTTCTTCTTCTTCTCCCACTCCCACTCTCTAAGGAGGAAATTATTTATTTGCAATCTCTCTCTCTCTCTCTCTCTCTCTCTCTTTTTTTTGCTTTCTCGGATATCGAATCGGAAGAAATCCGATAGGAATTTGCACTTTTCAAAATGATTTTGTGATGCAGTATTATTATTATTATTATCATCTTTGGAACAGTGAAATAAAATCGAAAGTTTCATAAATGAGAAAATTTTTTAAATTGCAACAAAAAAAAAAAAATAAGCAAAAACAAAAGAATCATTTCATCAGTTTTATTATTATTAATATTATTATGATTCTGATTAATCCAAAAGTGAAATATTAGCTTATCCATTTAGAAGTTAGAAAAAAGTAAGAAATCATTGATTTTCCTCTAATGATTTCTTACTTTTTTTTTTTTTTTTAATTTGACCGAATCGATCATCGAAAAAATTAGAAGCTCAATTCGATTCTTTTGAACAGGACTCTTTTGAAACTCTTGCTCTTAGTGATCGAAAGGAATCCTTCGAGCAGAACAGGGGCCAGAAGGGCGTCAAATTTTTTTTTTGTCAGATTGAAAAAGCTCTTAGCTATAATGATAGCTTTTAAAGCTTTAGCAAACCAATCAGTTTGTTTTTTGCCGAACCGAATATAAACACAGAATCAATCAAGAGCTGAAATCACAGAGAAAGTTTGGAACAGATCTGCGAAGTGATTCGTTTTCATATAGATTTCCCCCCCCTTCTCACTTTTTCTTTCAGCATTCAAAAATGATTTCCTAATATACTTAAACATTCTACAGATTGATTGATTTATGTGAAAATTTTCTTATAAATGAAGAGAGTCAAAAAAAAAAGGCAAAAAAAACAAAGAAAGAGAGAGAGAGAGAGAGAGAGAGAGAGAGAGAGAGAGAGAGAAGATTTATTTCGATGATTTCGATTTGTTTCGAAAATTTCAAAAAAAAAAAAAAAAAAAAAAAGAAAAAAAAATTATATTTCCATCAATACTTTCTTTTAATATCATTAATATCAATACCATTCGCCATACTAGATTGATTAGTACTGGAGCAATCAAATCAATATTATCACCTTTCAATTAATAATCTTCGATTATCTTCGAATTCGATCTTCAATATTGAAATATTAAAAATCTTCATCTCTCTCTCTCTCTCTCTCTCTCTCTCTCTCTGTGTGTGTGTGTGTATCTTCAACGATGTTGCTTAGTCCATGAAAAACTTGATCAATTTGTTTTTTTTTTTTTCAAAGTCGAAGTCGAAGTCGAAATTGATGAAAAAAAAAAAAAGATTTTGTAAACAAAAATAGTTTTGCTTCAACAAACTGACCGTCTAAATTCAAATGGACATCACTGCCTCTCTCTCTCTCTCTCTCTCTCTCTCTCTCTCTCTCTCTCTCTCTATCTCGTTAGCATTAAGCTAGACTCTAGCTGTTAGAGAGATGAAAAATTTTTGTGATCCAACATTACGACAACTACTTTGATCATTCATCGATCGATCTTCAATCGAAACAAAGTAATTTTTTCTCTCTTATTGAGTAATAATCAGCTAATTTTTTTTTTATTTTTTGCAAGAATATCTTTCCGAATAGATGGACTCGTGTGTGTGTGTGTGTGTGAAAATAAAACAAAACCAAATCGTTTCTCTATCGCATCGTATTGAAGATTCAATTCTTTATTCTCTAGGATCAATAAATAGCCTTCAAAAAAAAAAAAAATAAAAAAAAACAAAAACAAAATAAATCAATCAAAAGAAGGGATTATTTTTTCCATTATGAAACATTTGGATGGATAGAGAGAGAGAAATATCAATCAGACCATTCTGTAGAGATTGTGGATTGATGATGAGACAATTAATTTGAAGATGATTGGAAATTGCCGCTAATCAAATCCAATTGAGTGTTTAGGCTTTCTCTTCTCTGATCACTTCACAATCAAACATAATCTGAATGGTGAAAGTGTGTGACGAAACCTAACTAAATCAAAGAAATCTAATTTTCTTTAAAACAACAACAAATTTTATATCGGAAAAAAAAGTAGAAAAGAGAAATTTACAAATTCATTCATCAAACTTTCTCTCTCTCTCTCTCTCTCTCTCTCCAATAAGGCTATAAGAAGTTAGAAGTTATCTATTTCGATCTATTCTGGAGAAATATCTTTGAATTCATCTTTTGATTTTGACAGGGAATTCCATCTCTTTTTTTTTCTCATCGAATCGATTCGTCGCTTACTATTGGCTATTTGGGTTACTAATTTTGTTTTTTTTTTTTTTTGGTAGCTTCAGGTTCTTCACAAAGATCTCTATACAAAGAGAGCTCTATCCAAGTCATCTCTCTCTCTCTCTCTCTCTTTGGATACCTTACTAGGAAGGACAGTGTGTGTGAGGAATGTGGAGTGTTTTTTGTTTTTTTTTTTTTTTTTGATGGGAAATCCAATTTTTGATGATGTTTGACTATTTAAGTCTGTTGTTTTTTTTCGTTGTTTGATTAAAAAAAAATTTTGTTTTTTTTTTAATTTTCTCTCTCTCTCTCTCTCTCTCTTCTCTGTCTCTGCTTGCTAATGGGTAATCCAATTTTCATATAAATAATTTAAATTTCATACCAAAAGCGTAGGAATTCGATTTCATTTAGAAAATAAAAATATAGAATCCACATAAAGAATTTGTTGTAAGTGTTCTATTAAATTTCCGATTCGAAATTTTCATTGGAAAAATGGAGGAGAGAGAGAGAGAGAGAGAGAGAGAGAGAGAGAGAGAGAGAAAAGGATTAGAAAGATCGAGAACGAAAGAGTTATTAGTCGGATGGTTTGATAGGAAAAACACAGGAAAAGAAAAAAAAATAATAATAATAATAATTAATGCGCCAACCTACGCAAGCTACGTTTGAGCTTAACCAAGAGAATGCTTCATTTCGTTTTCTCTCTCTCTCTCTCTCTCTCTCGAACCCATCATATCGATGAAACTGAATGATGTTTCGGTGATATGTCGGTGATTAAATGATGAACTAGAATGAAGAAAGTATTTGGATGGGAGAAAATAAAAAAAAAAACAATTAAGAATAAATTGTTTTTGTGGTAGAGGGGAGAGAGAGAGAGAGAAATGAAAAAAGAAATAGATACATCGAACGAATCAATTGATGGCCTTGCGAAGCGATGTTTCAAGAACAAAAGAGCTAATAAATCTTTCGATCTATAAATATTGTTAATAATAATAATAATAATAATAGTTATTTTTTTTTGAAAAAAAGTAAAAAAAAAAACATTAGTATTATTAGTTTCAGATCGATTAGATTCTAAGGAGAGAGAGAAAAACACAAATTTTTTTCACTTTTTTTCTTTTCGTAGGAAGAGAATATTTTTTCTATCTCAATCGAAATGAAATGTTCTACAAAAAAGTTCTAATCTTTTTTTTTTTCGCTTTTTTTTTTGGAAGCCAAACCAGAATGTCTCACTCTACTCACTGTGAGGCAATTGGAATTTTTTTTTTCTCACTATTTATTTTAGAAATTCATTTGATTTGATTAAGATTCTTTGAAAACAGAATTCAAAATTCTATTCAAACAAATAATTCCAATTCTGGTCTTTTGTTTTTTTTTGTTTTTTTTTCGCTTTTTGATTCGGTCGTTTCTTTAGGTCTCTCTTTTTTTTGTTCCCCCCCCCCCCGTTCTAAGATTGTTAGATTTCTGTAACAAAAGAGATCGTAAGAGTTGACAACAAGGTTGTTGAGAAAGTTTTGCTCTTCCACAAGTGAGCTCGGATGAGAATAAATTCGTGACACAACAATTCCATATGGTAATTACGATCGATAAATTCGGAATCAAAGATGAGATTAGAATGGTATTTTTTTTTTTTTTTTTGAAACTAATAAAAAAAAATTTTGACAATTCAGTACAGAATCAATACGATTTACAAACTGAAATTTTGATTTGATTTCTTTGATTTTACAATTTTTTTCTTCTCCATCATCATCATCATCATTATCATCATCATCATCACCATGATCATCATCTGCTCTTCAAACGATATCATTCAAGGACTTTTGGATCGGTTTATTAGAATCATCTTTGATGATGATCATCATCATCATCATCATCATCAAACGATGAAGATGACGATCATCATCTCTTGTTGATTGGAATCGATTAGAGCAGACAACCGACAACATTCGTAATGTGTGGTGTGAGAGAGGAGGCGAAAAAAATCAAATCAAAAAAAAAATCGAAATCTTCAAAAAAAAAAAAAAAAAAAAAAAACAGATGAAATTCTCTCATTCAAAGAGAGAGAGAGAGAGAGAGAGCAAAAAAATAAAAGATCGAAAAAACCAGATGATTGACAAATAAGTATCGAAAGTTTGTCAGTTTTTTTTTTCTTCTACTTTTTTTCCCCCAGATCAATGTTTGATAAGGAAATAAGAAACGTTTCAAAATTCTTTGACGATAGAAAAATTAAATCGATAGAGAAGAAAAAAAAAACCTAAAGACATAGAAAAACAACACTTATCCCTCTCATCACAAGAAAAAAAAAACGGAGTGAAAAGGAAGAAGAGGAAGAGGAAAAGGAATCGAAAGTGAATCTTTTAAACATAGATTCAAATCGATTCGATAGATTCGATGAGAAGCAATCGAAAGAGAAAGAGAGAAGAGAAAAGAGAAAGACTCTAGCTGTTAGATTCTCAAGACTAGAGAGACTAGAAGATCTCTTGGGCCTAGAAAGGAGGCCAGAATCTTTGATTTTCTTCTAATTTTCTTGCTCTACTCTCATTTCTGTTTCTGATTCTGATCTATGAAATCTAGGTGAAGAAAACTTTCACCTTTCAAATGATTTATGTGGATTTGGATTGATTAATTGCAATTGAAAATTTGTAATCTCATCGAAGTTTTTAAATTTTTTCTTTAGAATTTCTCTCCCCAGCTCTCGCCCAAAACACAAATTAGTCTCATCACAATTAATCGGAATAGATTTCGAAGAAAAGTTTCGAAAAAATAGCCTTTCATTTTTGGCACAAATTAGTCTGATTTTTTTTCATTTTGTTTGAGCTTTTTTTTTCTCCTCTGAATTTTGTCGATTTGAATCATGACAATCTTTGGATTCACCCCCCTTCCTCGAATTCGATTGAATCAAATCGAATCGATTCGTTCGTTTATTCGTTGGTTGTTTTTTTTTTATCGTTCACAAAACTGGTTTTCGAAGAATCGAAATCAAATCCCCTATGATGATGGTAATAAGAATCTGAATGAAATGAAAGCAGAAGAAGAGAGAGAGAGAGAGAGAGAGAGAGAGAGAAAATGCAACAAATAAATCAAGATTGAAATGAGTGAAATTTAAAAAAAAAACGAAAAAAAAGAATTTTGTTTATTCCAAAATGATCTCCTCTCTCTCTCTCTCTCTCTCTCTCTGGATCCATCCATCCATCTATCTCTTCATCCTAGCCATCTTTCTCTTTAGTAATCGTTGATTTTTTTTTTTTTTTTTTTTTTTTTTTTTTGAAAATCTATCTACAAATAAGAAACGAGAGGTAATAGAAATCAAAAAATAAAATAAAATAAAATAAAATAAATGAAATTTGTCAAAAGGTTTTATCAAATTGAAAAAAAAAATGACAACACAAAAAAAATCAAAGAAAAGAAAAGAAATAAACGTTTCATTTTTTTTTTTTTGAAGGTCTTTTTTTTTTAATACGATGTCTCCAGATAAGGTAACAAACAATACCATCATCAAAACAATCATCATCAAATCGTTCAGCTATCTTCCCTCCCCCCTCTACCTCCCCTCGATTCAATTCTCGATTTTGAATTTCGAATCCGAAAGGAGGGAGGGAGGAAGAGAAATAAAAAAAAAGAAAGAGAGAGAGAGAGAGAGAGAGAGAGAGAGAGAGAGATTTTAAAGAGGAAGAAGAAAAGAGATTATTTCATTGAGTTTGATTTAAATTGAGAAAAATTCATCCAATCACAAATCATTATTAATTGAGATGGAATGGATGGAGAAAAACAAAATGATAATTAATCAATCCAAGAGAGAGAGAGAGAGAGAGAGAGAGAGAGAGAGAGAGAGATCAATTAAATGAAAGATCAAGAAGATAAGTGTTTGAAAGGTGTTAAATTGGCAATGATTATTACGATGATGATGATGATGAGGATTTAGGTTTTGATTCTAGAGAATATAAATTCCAAAAATGTTGCTCGAGAAAGAATTGTTTGTTTTGGTTATGTTTCACTTGATTCATTCACAAAAACCAAACCTAACCAAAATCTTAACTTCTAACAAAATACAATGGGCTAGGAAAGATTGAGGTAACTAGATACAAAAAATGATCGTATAGAAGAATTGAAATAGATTGAGGCTACTTTTAAGATAAATTTCGATGGTCGAATGAATGATGATCATCATCATCATTCATCATTCATCATCCACCACCATTATCATCTTCACCATCTTCATCGTCTTCATTTTTTCATTTCATTCAATCAATTTAACAATGAAAAATTTTCCCAACAAAAAAAAAAAAAGAATATCTCTATCTCACTACGATAGTGAATAATCATAAAGAAAAACTCTTACAGCTTTTCTTTTTCATTGATTGTTGCGCATTGAACAAGAACAAGAAACTTTGGATTTCATTTCCTAAAAAAAAAAAAAAAAAAAAGAGAGAGAGAAAGCAGAATAAGAAAAACTAATCAATTCATAGCACAAAAATACTATGTTCAACAATTCGAACGTGATTATAATGGACTTCGATGCGACAGGTAAGGATAGAGTTAAACAGACAGACAGTCATAGAGAGAGAGAGAGAGAGAGAGAGAGAGAATCGAATGGAGAATAATAATGGAATACACCATCTATTCGATTATTGAAGCCAAACTAATATCGGTTCCGTTTAGTCTAGGCTGCTGCTGCTGTTGCTGCTGCTTCTGCAATTCATTATCGTCATCATCATCATCATCATCATCATCATCATCATCATCATCATCATCAAGATTTCAAATTGTTCCATCTCTTTGCAAAGTTGTAATGTGTGAAGATGTTTGTTTGGATGATGTTGAAATCTAAACGGAATAGTGTTTGACTTTCAAATGATCCGCAACAATGAAATAAACCGAATCGAAGTGATAGTGTTAGAAAAACATTGAAAGAGTTTCAATTGAATTATTTTTTTTTTCATGAATTTTTTTTTTTTTTTTTTTGGTTAATAATTTATTCATTGAATTCAATTACCGAACGGATGTATGAATTCGTTTCAAATAATAGTTTTCCAGTTTAGGGTTTCAATTTTAGTGAAATTTTTTTTTTGTTTTTGTTTCAAATAGTCTTAGATTTAGATTTTCAATAATTATTATCTCGATCGAGAAGAATTCATTCAATAGCAATGGATTATTTTGGAGCCCAAGAAAGCTGTGATAAGGTTCGTTGTCTTATTTTGGTCAGCATTGCTGGATCTTTCAATAAACGATCCTGTATCAATTTGACTTGACGATATCGTATTCCGGTCATTACATGCATCACCACAAACAATAGAAGTGCTAGATTTGTACAGAAAAAACTTAAATAAACTAGATACAATGGTTTCGAACAGAGTTCAGCCAACAGAATCGGAAACAATGCGGTACCGGAACCGCCGGCGAACAAAAATATCGAACCAATCACATTGGTGACATTGATTTGATGCTCAAGAAATGTGTAGGCAGTTGCATAGCATGATGAAAATCTAAAATTGCAACAAAAAAAAAACAATGAAAAAAAAAAAGATTCAATTATTTAGTTGATTTGAGAAGAAAATTCCCATCAGAAATCATATTTACCCAAGACCAACTAGAATGTTACCGATCCAGAAACCGAGCAATGATGATTCGGAAAATATCCACAAAACTATTGTGCCTAAATTGATCACGAAAAAATTCACATAGATCATATGTTGAGAGTGTACTCGAAACGATGCGATTGTTGCCAATAGTCCACCGATTGCATAAGCGGTACCAGTTGCAGCCTCTAGATTCGCTGACATTGTACCATGGATCGGTAACGGTACCGCATTAGAGAATTGAGCTAGAAATTGTAAATAGGTCACTTCGAGACCATAATACGACCAAATCAGTAATGATCCAAGCAATATGATTGAGATTATATAGAACGATGGAACTGATCGTTTCCATAGCTCAATCTTTTCCGATCTAGTTAGCTGCTTAGGCATTTGCTCATCAAACGAGACCGGTAGTTTACGTTCTTGTGGTGGATGGTATCGTTTGTAGAAAAAGAGCACCAACAAAATCAAACCTCCAAGCGCCACAATAGAACCAGTGATTGAATATGGAATAAATAATTGAAATCTTCGTTCATCAATCATCGATTGATTTGATATCGATAAATTTCCGGCCCAATTCAAATCAAGATCGTTGTGGTGTTGCAATTCATTCGATCCGCATCCTTCTGCTTCTGATCCGAGAAAATTCGCCGATATCAATGGAGCGATAGCGATTCCGATACCGAACGAAAAATGTAACGCCTGTATCAATGGACCGCCTCCGTTTTGGAACATTTCCAAAATCCAAACATGAAATCCAACATCACAGGCGCCTGCTGCGAATCCATTGATGATCGCAATCACAAACAGCCAAGAGATATTCGGTACATAAGGTGTGGCGAACAACGAAGCCGCCGATAACAGTAATAACAGGATCAAAAGCAATTGTCGATTGACATAATCAAAAGCAAGACCACCTAGAATAATCGGAAAAAAAACAAAAAGAATTAAATCAAAAGTTTTAATTCGAAAGAAATGGTACGCTATGAACCTACCAAGTGAACCAAAAGTATAGGCTAATTGTCGATAGACGGCGAAATATGCAATCTGTTCGAAGCTTGCGGAAAGGATCGTTGAGAAATCATTGAATGTTGGCCCAAAAACATAATCATTCAAAGCCAAAGAGAAATAACAGAACCAGAGTACCGATGAAGTGATCAATTTGTAACGTTTAGACATGATAGATTTTTGCGAATATCGTGGTCCCCATGATACCATCGAAGCAGTTCGATGTAGTTCATCTCGATGAACGAGACCTTCTTCGCTTCCGATCGAATCGTTCGATCCGCTTCGATCACTACCATCGTCATCATTGTTCTCATTAGCTCCAGCCAACGGACTTTGTTGACGGCCCTTATCAGATTTGAAAATATTCATATTGCCTGTGATCGCGATGTTTCGATTATGTTTCACTAGCATTCGAATCAAAGACATCTCATTCTTCTCGGTATATTCTCTTTCTTCTCGTTTTCGACGTTCATCTTCGGTTTCATTGTGATCGATTTTCGACGATGGTCCCGGTACCATCATCGCGATTGGTTGAGATCTTTTCTCAGACATTCTGTTTTCGAAAATAACAGATCGAAATGATTTCCCAACAACAACAGCGACAAAATAATTGAATGATTTCTCGGATACAAATTCGGAAGCGGAGAAAAAAAATCGGAACTCTAAATTCAAACGCTATTTTTACTTGAAACGCTGTTTTCCTAGCAACCAATCAGCAATACGATCCAAAACGATGGCATTGGTTTGATCCAATGAAATTGGTAAAGAATTGTGACAGGCTCCACCAAAAATGATTCGATTCAAAACGAATCTATCGTAGCGTATTTGTTTCGTTTGTTTCGATTTAGATTTCAAAATAATTTGCTTCAAATTATTGAAGAAAATATTCCAGATTGTTTGCGATATCACAAAAACATCGATTAATCTTGTCAAGAAAAATAGAAAGCTATCAAAATCAAAAAGATTTTTGTAACAATTTCGATCCAAAATTGTTTCAATCGGATTGGTCATGAAATGAGAAAATTGATTTGGATTCAAATCAATCGAAATGAAACTAAAAAAAATAAATAACTTAAAATTCCAAAATGGAACGGAAGAAATTAAAACGGAATTTTTTTTTTTTTTTTGAAAGAGTTTAGATCCGCATAGATTCTCGACTCTCGAGATCGAATACAATCATCGAACTCCTCCACCTTGGATTAAATATGAAAACTAATTATTACTAATTAAAAAAAAAAAAAAATTAGAGATTTTATCTCCTCGGATCGAAGTCATAAAAGAAAAGATTGTTTTTTTTTTTTTTGTTCTTATTCTTCTTCAATAGAAAAGTACATAGGTGGATTTTTTTTATTTTTTTTGAAATAATTAAGTTTTTGTTGGTCGATAAGATTGAAACACACACACACACACACATTAAATCTTATCCCTAGAAATTTGCGAAGGTTCGGGTTAGAATGTTCGATAATAGCTTAGTGATGATTGGCTCGGGGAGCTTTGCTTTTCTCTCTCTCTCGCTGGTTTTTTGGTTTCTGAAAAACAAAATGATAATTAAAGTCTAATAAATTTTTTTTTGTTTTTGGTATTTTTTTTTTTTTTGAAATAAATTTTTATTGATGTTTTCTCTCACTCTCTCTCTCTCTCTCTCCCACTGTCCCTCTATGCTTTCTCTTTCTACGTATGCGAAACATTCAAAAACAAAACGATTGTTTTATTTTCTGATTTTGGTTTAATTTAATTTTGGTTATAATAAAACGAGAAAAAAAATCTCACCAAATATAAATTTAACGATCATAAGAGATCGTAAGAGAGAGAGAGAGAGAGAGAGAGGGAGAGACTGTTCCGAAACATTTCGGATAAGTTTGGATCAAGCAGCATGATCAAGAATTCAAGTTCCCCAGAATAGAATGATAGAAGTTGATTCATTTGAGTAGAGAAACCTAAGACCTTAGAGCGATTAGCTTCCAAACGAAACAGAAACGAAACGAACTTTCATTGATCTTTGATCGAATTGAATCACCAAAGAGAAAAACTTCAGAAGAATCGTATTGAATTTGAATTTGTAAACAAAATTTTATTATTATTATTATTATTATTATTATTAGTGTAGCAAGGTTGTTGATTGTTGAATTTGTAGCGGGGGGAGGGGAGAAAGAAGAACATAAAAATTTTTAGATTTTTTTTATTTCTTATTTCAAAATTTTTTGATCTAAGAGAGAGAGAGAGAGAGAGAGAGAGAGAGAGAGAAAGAGAGAGAGAGAGAGAGAGAGAGAGAGAAAGAAATCGCCTCTAAATCCATTTCGAATAGAATTGAAACCAAAAAAAAAAAAAAAAAAAAAAATAATAAATCCAATCTTGAATCCGAATGAAAGTGAAAAACAAGAAACGAAAGATTAGTGAGAAAGGGGGGAGGGAATTTCTTTCTTTTTTTCTTCAGAATTCAAAAAAAAATTAAATTTATATTTTTGTTTAGTTTTATTCTTTTTTTTTTTTTTTGAATTTTTTTTTTTGTGAAATCTTCTCCATACATTTTCTTCGTCTTCTTTTTTTTTTTTTTTGAATTCTCCTCAAATAGATCATTATGATGATCTACAATCAATGTCATGTGAAGAAGAAAGTGATTGAGAAGATTTCAATTTGTTTTCATTTTCAAAAAAAAAAAAAAAAAAAAATTTCAATGACTCTCAATTTGTTTTTTTTTTTCTATGTTATGGATCAAGTTGTCTCGAGATGATTATTTTTTTTTCTGAAGCTAATGATTCATTTTATGGATCGTCGATCATCGCCATCATCATCTCCATCATCGCCATCATCATCATCTCCATCATCATCATCATCATCGCCATCATCATATCCATCATTCTTCATCTTACATCACAAATGATAATCTTGATTGATTTAATTATTCGAATTCTCGATTTTGAATCATTTAAATCATTACGATGATTAACTCTTTCCTCTTTCAATCTCGATCATCTCTCATTTGGATCGAAAATCAATCATTCATCAAACAAGAATGGATTCCATTCATTCTCATTCAATCATCATCGATTCATTTGATTCATTTCATTGCTTAGATTTATATTGGATCGTTTGTATTCAATCGTTCATATTTGCATAGACTCTCTCTCTCTCTCGAGGTGTGAGACAATGTCGAGAGACGAACAGAATTATTTCGATCGAAAAAAAAAAAACACAAAAAAAATCTTAGAGACATTGAAACGATTTGTAGCATTTTGTTTGTTTGTTTGTTTGTTTGTTTGTTGGAGAAATGAAATTTACGATCACACACACACAAACACACACACAATGAACTTGAACGTGGAGGATGTTTTTTTTTTCTTCCTCTTTGATTCGGATTCGGATTCGGATTCGATTCGATTCGATTTGATTTGTATCATTGAATCCGATCATTGAGCAAATGATTTATTTTTTTTTTTTTTTTTGCTTTTCAAATACTTCTCAAATTCTCGATGAGTGAGACCTTATCGTAAGGATTATAAAATTTTTATAAAATTCCAAAAGATTCATCATTGATCATTTGGATCGTTTCTGGATCCTATAATCCTAATCGATTAAGAAACAAAGAGCGCTTAGTATCAATCAAGCTCATCTAAATGATAATCAAATCAATCGATTTTGGATTAGTATCGGAAAAGACAGCAAAAATCTTGTTTTCAGAGCAAAAGTTTCCGTTACCGGAAAAAAAAAAAATTTTTTTCCCAATTCGATGTTCGATGTGAAGAAGTTCAAATTTGTTTTGAATTTGTTATTTACTCTCTAATCGATTCAATTCTGATCGTATTGCCATCAGCTAGAAAGAAAAAAAAACCTCTTAACTAAACAATAATTAATTGCTCTGATTTGATGCACAATTTGGAGCACAAAGTTCCGAATCTAATTCGATCGCCAATCTCAATGATTTTTAAATCAATAAGCGATTCGAAATGAAGTGAAGCAATTTTAATCTTGCATCTAATTAATCAAATATCGCAAAAAAAAAAAAAAAAATAAAATAAAATTAGACTCAAGTCTCATTTATTTGAAAAACAAATCGATCGATCGGAGAGAGAGAGAGATCGGAGTGAGAGAATAGCAAAACAAATTTGAATCCAAATTTGATTCTCATTTCGATGTTTGAAAATCGAAAATCGAAAAGAAAGAAAAAACGAAAGATAAACACAAATCTCAACACCTTTCTCTCTCTCTCTCTCTCTCTCTCTCTCTCTCTCTCTCTCTCTCTCTCTCTCTCTCTCTCTCTCTCTCTCTCTCTCTCTATCTAGTGTCTACCGATATCTAACAGAGATCGTAACAAAGATTTGACCGCCAACATCGACAAAGATTTATTGAAGCCACTATTTAACAAAGCAAACATTTTTAGAGAAAGAAAAAAAGAAAGAACCTTAGATGGTAGTAAAAAGTTTTGGATCGCTTTCGAAGGCGATTGTTCTTCTACACGTTCTCTCTGCTCTACACGTTCTCTTCAATACTATACATCCTATTTTCAATGAGTCTTGTGAGGTCTGTTTACTCACTTAATCTATTGGTATTTTTTTTTTTTTTTTTGATTTTGTTCCAGAGTTTGTTAGATTAGAAAAGATTGTTCACATAATTCGAGAGTAAAGACCTAGCTACCTATGAACGAAAACAACGAAAAAAAAAAAAACAAAACTTTTTGCTTCAAATAAGTTGAGATTTACAAAAAAAAAATGACTAGAATTTGACAAGATTCATGTGATAATCATTGAGATTATTATTATCAATATTATTATGATGCATTGATGGTAATCAAATTTATTGTCAAAAAAAAAAAAAAGAAGAGGAGAAAAAATTACTCCATAATTCTAGGCATTTTTTTGGGGGGGGAGGGGGAAGCGGAGAAGAGGAGAAAAGGGGAACAAAAACTACTTTTTTAAAATCAATTAATTATTTAATCTAACATTGATGATGAAGTTAATAATTAATTTTTAATTCAATCGATTTTGATTTACTTCTTGAAACAAAGCAATAGCATTACAAAAGCAACAGATTTGGATAGGGAATGATGAAATCGAAATGATTGAAATTGCCCTCGACAAAAAAAACGATGGCGTATTTAGCTTTGCCTAGGTCTTTATAATTTTTTTTTCTCCTTTTTTTGATCTTTGTTGTGAGGACTACGTGTGTGTATGTGTGTATGAGTGTATGATCTAATCGAGAATTAAGAAAACAATTAGATGCAAATTATCTCATCACCTTCTTTACGATTAAGATAAGAAATGTAGTAACATAAAAAAAAAAGAAAAAGAAAAAAATTGTTGCCAATCGAACGGAAACCTGTTCGATTGAAGAGATTACAATGGCGATATTTTTGGCAAACAAAATATGGTCATTAACAATAGAGATCCAGATCGAATGAATCGAGAGCTTAGACACCGAAAAGAGAGAAAGAATCATTCACTAAATTTGATCTGAATTTTAGCTTTTTGTTCTGATTTTTTTAATCTCGAAAAAAAATTCGGCATCGAATTTGTTTCGATTTGTTTGTTTTTCAACGAGAATAAATTCCAAGATTCTCGAAAAAATTTTAATTCAAAATTTATTCGAAATGAAACAAATTTTTAAATTAAAATTTAGTAAGATAGATTCATCGATGGAATGGTGAATCGGAAATGAATCGAATGAATCATTATTTACGACGTCGACCTAAAATGAGATCTCCATCACCGAACGCTCCAAAAACAGAACCCAATGTTAATAGCCCACCGAGACCACCGAAACCACCGCCATCACCTCCTCCTCCTCCGATGATAATGATATCGCCATGATGTTTACGGGCATCGATCATTACAGGCGATTGTAACAAACACCAAGTGATTATCGCAACGATTGGAAGAAAATTCAAGATTTTTCGAATCGATTTGGCCATTGTTTCGATTTCTTTTTTTATTGACTTCAAAATCGATAGGGACCAGAGCGAAGCGAAGAAAGAACCAAGAAAAAAAAATCAAAAAAAAAATCCAACACTTATATAGCATTTCGTTTCGTTTGGTTTCGATTAAGGATTCAATAACCAAAATCCAAAGAAAGAAAGAGAGAGAGAGAGAGAAGAGATCATAATTATTCAAGCGTATCTCTTGCTTGATAAGAAAATTGATCTGATCGATTTGATTGAACTCTATGACCTTCAAATTAAAATTGAGAAATGATTCGGAATCTTATCCAAAACAGCAACAATCTGCTATAGCAATCTAATGATTCAAACAAAAGTTTGGGATTTTTTTTTTCGTTTCGTTGCTTTTCGTTTCGTTGCTTTTCGTTTCGTTTCTTTTCGTTTCGTTTGGAAATTTCCGTATTTATCTTAGATGTCATAATTTGATCAAAAATACCAATTCGATAATAATAGTAATGACGATAATTATGTTGTGAATGGATTTCGATTGAATCAAAGAACGATCGCATAACAAAGATTCGAATTAAATAAAAACGAGGATTTTTTTCTCTGCAATTTTGGAGCCAGTTTGTTGTTTTTTCCTTCTCATAAAAACATCAAATGTGTGCATTTTTGTGCTCCAATTCAAGACCATTTTTGTTTGATTTTGATAGAGTCATTCTGTGAAAAGAAAAAATTTTTGATTAAAATTGAACGCATTTGAAGAGGAACGAAACTTTTCTGAGTTGAAAATCCCAAATAACCTAATCTCAACAAGCGATAGGTTGAATTCACTGCACTAACCTAACCTCACAAGACAACCAAACTATACAACTCACCTATCTTTACAAAGCTGTCTCGAATGAGCAAACTCAACTAACCTAACCTAACCTAACCTCACTAAATTGATTAAACTGTGTTAACTCAACTAACCTAACCTCACCGAGGCAAACTATACAACTCCCTTATCCTCACTAAGCTGACTCGACTGAGCAAACTCCGTAAACTTAGTCTAGCTTCACTAAGTTTACTGGACTGTGGGAGCTTAATTAGCCTAACCTAACCTCACTAAGTTGACTAGACTGAGAGAACTCAACTAGCCTAACCTAACCTCACCAAACTGCGTTATTTAAATCAACTCACCTGGACTTAGCAACAGTGAACGAAGGCCCACTAGGTCTTTATCAAGAAAATAATCCATGATGATCATCAATTTCTAAACATCAAGATCTCCTTATCGATGGATAAATTTTGGAAATGAAAAAAAGAATTAATCGCTTTATTAGATACAATCAATTCAGATTCTCACATAGATAAAGTCGATTCCAAATGACTAGATACATTTCTAAATACCACATAACTTATTAGGTTGCGGGGACAAATTATAGCGAGCCCCTATCAAATTTTCATCTATTCAATTGTTATCAATCAACTTCACTAGATGGCATTATATTCTCTTTTTTTGAAAATCATTGAACGGAAGAGAAAGTACACCACAAAATGAAAATCATCGATGGATTAAGTGTAGCTTAGTAGATCGATACGAATGAGAATTCATTGGATTTATTTCGATTGAATTAAACCTAACCGATTTCGATTTAAAACCAAAAAAAAAAAAGAGATTCTATTCGATCGAGTAGAGAGAATCCAATGAGCAAATCAAACGAATCGAATGAATGAGATTGAATGAGAAAGATTAATGCAGAACAGAATATATTCTTTCGTTTGCTTTCTTTTTATTGAGCTTTTTCATTTCTTCTATGTTTCATATTTGAGTATCACTCGATCATTGTCAAGGTCTTTACTGCTACCAAGATCGGAAATTGTATTTCTATGACATCTAGCAATATCTTTTCTTCTATCTAATACAACAACGGTGGTTTCCTTTGCATTCTTCAAGCAGATATACACACACACACACACACTTAGAGAGAGAGAGAGAGAGAAAGAGTGAAACCTTTAGCTTCTATAAACAATTTCTGGTGAGAGAGAGAGAGAGAGTGAGATAAAGAGTGATAGAGATGGTGATGATGATGATGATGTAGGTAGGTAGATGATGATTCTAAACCAATAATCTAATCGACGACTCCGCGACTATCTTTTTTTTTTATCCACCAATTTTCCTTGTTTCCAAAACGCTTCGAATCGAAACGAAAGAGAATTGGCGGTACGGCAAACTACGGCGCCTTCATTTCTACTTACCACTTTGGTCTAAAAATTGGATTTTCAAATAGAATAGCAAAAAGTCCTTGGATTTCGGTCTTGGAAACTGATTACAATCACCAACAGCCAACAACGACAACCAACAAATCAGCATCATAATTTAGTATAGTTTTCTTTCTTTTTTGATCATCATCATCATCATCAACATGGCTTTGTTTCGATGATATCGTTTCGATCGATGTATGTTAGAGTTGGTTAGTGGTGATGATGATTTCGAATCTAAGTTTGAGACTGCCTGACAGCCAACAAACCAGCCATCTAAGCCAACTAGTGAGCGAGCCAACGAAACTATCAAAACATCATAACCAGAATCGAATAGAATCGAATCGAATTGAATGGAGAAAAAATTTTCTCTTCACTTCTAGACGGTGATGATGTTTGAAGAGACCACAAAACAGTCACAGCAAACCAAATCCAAAACAGTCTACATATTGGCGCGGTGACGGCACAAACACCAACAACAACAACAACACCGATAACGACAACAACGACGAAAATAATCGACGAACCAAATCGAACTTATCGGCGATTGAAATATTTTTTTTTTTACATTTTTCATTGTTTGGTTTTGTTTTTTTTTTTTTTTGAAGATATCTCTCTCTCTCTCTCTCTCTCTCTCTGTGTTTGTGTGTGATCCAGGAGTCCATCGTCATCGTTATTTTTAAATACTAGAGAGAGAGAGAGAGTGTGTATCTGTGTGTGTGTGTGAAACCAAGGTAACAACAATAAAAACAGATCGATTTAAATTTAAATTAAATAATCAAATCATAAAGTATCTGTCTCTCTCTCTCTCTCTCTCTCTCTCTCTCTTCCCCCTTTGATGTGTGTCGGTGTGTATCTAGTCCGTATGTTTGTCTCGATGTTTTGTGTTTGATGTGAAATTTTTTTTTCTCTCTCTCTCTCTCCAAGAATAGAAGTGATGGTAGTGATGATGAGGATTCGATTCGAAGATAAGAATCAAAAAAGATTGGAAATTTTGTTCGAATCGAAAGTTTGTTTCTTTGTGAATTTCGGTGAATATCTCATTTCGAATCGTATCGAATCGCGAACAGCTAATTCTTGTTTAAGTTCACACAGGAACTCTTTCGGGGGCGAAGGCTGATGAAAATTGAAATCTTTTTTTTTTTTATTTGATGAATGTCGTCTGGATCTCTCACATACTTACACACATCCCGCTCCTACAGAATTTGTTCTCTAATTTAAAGTGTTCAAATTCAGTAAACTAGAGAGATAGAAAGAGCACAAGATAGGTAAGATTCATTTTTCCGGTGGTTAGGTTTAAGTTTAGATTTAAGGTTTAGGTTTAGGTTTAGATTTGAGGTTTAGGTTTAGGATTGGATTTCAGGTTTAGGCTTTTTTGTTCGGCTTTCACACAAACCTAAACACTTCTAATTACTAAGATATGTGTCAGTGTTCTTCTTTTCTTTTTCTTAGTTCTTTCTTAGTTTTTTTTTTTAGTTTAAACTTTTATTTTTGCTCTGCTCTAATTCGATTGCTTTTGTCAAAAAACCAATTCAATTCAGCAAACCAAAATTGTTTGAAACAAACTAGACAAACCAAAACAATTCTAATCGCGAGCAATTGATGAAAAAAAAATTCAATTTTAATATTAATTTTAATTAATTTTTAAATTAATTTATTTTTTTTTCTCTCTCTCTCTCTCTCTCTCTCTTTCTCTTCTCCAAATTCTCTCTATCCATCGAAGTCTATTGCGCAGTATTATCTTCTACCAAATGAGAAACTTCGACATCGACATCGGCATCAATATTCTTCTCAATCTTTGATATTATTCTCTTCGTTAGATTTTGTTTTTTTTTTTTTGGTTTTTTTTTCATTGCTGATATTCGAAGGTGAAACTGAAAATTTCATTTCATTCAATGATCAACAATCATCTCGATCATCTCATTTGAAGAGAGATTCTTTAGCTAAAGGGTCAACAGAATTGTTTTTGTGCGTAAAAAAAAAACATATCTCTGTATTGCTAATTGGTTGCGTTTGATTCTACGAAAAAGGAAGCAGTAAAAGAGTCGACTATTTTGAGAAGTTTAAGAATCTCTTTTTAATCTTTCATCTTCATCTCTCGCTAATTTGAATAAATTACGTAATTTTTTTTTTTTTTTTGGAATCTTCAATTTTTTGGTTCGATTTTTTTTTCTGCTCCTCTCTCTCTCTCTCTCTCTCTCTCTCTCTCTCTCTCTCTCTCTTCCATCATTGATTAGCTGGTTTTGGTTGAGAATTTCGATTCGAATCATAATACTGTTAGCTAGGCTCGCGATATGCGAAGAAGAAATGAAAATTTTTCGATAATTTTCCAGTTTCATTAGGCTACGATTGTTTTTTGTTTTTGTTTTCGTTTGCTTGGAATATTAAACCGGGTAAGTGAGTTGAATAAAAATCGATCAAAATTTTTTTTTTGTTCTTTTTGATTAGATTTGTGTGAAACAAAAAAAAAAAAAAAAAAAAAAAGAAATTTAATCAAATTTTTTTTTTCAATTTTGTTTTGCTTCCAACCAAAAAAAAAAAAAAAAGAAAAACTTCAATATCTTAACCATCATCTTTTTTTTTTTTTTTTTTTTTTTTGAATTGAATTGAAGTTTGTTGTGCTGGATTCGATACGTTACGATACGATCCAAAACGATACATTTTACCGGTATCGTTTCATTCGAAGAAGAAATTATGGAGAATTTTCTTGAAACTAATTCGAATGAAATTCAAAACCTTACCAACAAAACATCAACTACTTCGATTGCTGATCTCTACAATAAAAATGAATCCAGTGATATGAAAAATTACGATCGAATTAAAAATGATTTAAATAATGGCTATTATCTTGATGTTGTTGTCGACGACGACGACGACGACAACGATCATGATGATCACAACGATAACGAAAACAATAATGATGATGATGAGGAGGAGAAGGAGAAGGAGGATAAGAAAAAAAAGAATGAAGAAAAAATTCGATGTCTTCAACAAGAATCCTCATTCTCATTGAAATCAATTGGTTCTGAACCAAATTATTTCGTTACAAAAACGCTAGCCATCAATGAGATTAAAGATCAATCATTGAACAAGGAAGATAATCTGCCATTTTTGCAACGATCTAGTCAAAAATCTTTGAATACCAAAACGAATCTTGTCTCAATCGATGAGCGGAATAGTTTTGAGAAAAGCTATTCAACATTGAATGGTCCTGGTCCTGGTACTGGTCTAGGTACAAGTACAGAATCAAACGATTCACGTCATCTTCAATCAAGTTTAATATCATCATCGTTACAGAATCAACAAACCATCATAACAAAATCTTCTCAATACACCATAATGATTGATGATCTATTCATACGGAAACTTTTATTTCAAATGTAAGCGCATCATTTCTCTTTGTCCTTTTAGCAATTTCAAATCGTTCGCTTCGAATCACTATTTGCTTGAAACTTTTCAAGTCTTTAATTATATCATTGATTACTTTCTGTCCTTGAAAAAAAAACGACAACAACAACAACAACAACAACAACAATACTACTCACAAATACCAAAAGCTGATTCGATGCAGACAGAGAGAGAGAGAGAGAGAGACAGACTTAATTATGCAATCGAAACTGATACGGAACAATCTTTTCATTCGAATTTTTTTTTTTTCTCCAAACAAGATCTATTGTTTTGGTTCAAGGTTTTCAAATCACATAGATCAGTGTATAGCAGCTAGTTAGCTATTTAGAGAATTGGTTTGGAAAATTTCAAAAGTTATTTTCAAAATTTATTATTCAAACAATTCAATCTATGTGTCTGTGTCTGTCTGTGTGAGGTGTGTGTGTGAGCTCATCAATCCATTTAGATTTTGGGTAACGATCGAACGATTTCAACCAAAAAAGTTGAAAAGCTAAAGAACTTAATCTAACTAAACTTTTGTTTGTTCATTGCCAAGAAGAATACAATAAATGAAAAAAAAAATCCCATCATTTCATCCGAAATTGATGCAAGCAAAACATTTTGTTCTACCGAATAACAATCTTTCAATCAAAAAAAAAAAAAAAAAGAGTCTTCCTTTCGATTCTTGTAACATTTATGTGTGTGTGTGTGTGTGTGTGTGTGTGTGTGTGTGTGTGTGTGTGTGTGTGTGTGTGTGTGTGTGTGTGTGTGTGTGTGTGTGTGTGTGTGTGTGTGTGTGTGTGTGTGTGTGTGTGTGTGTGTGTGTGTGTGTGTGTCTATGTGGAAGGTTTTTCTTCGAACAAATCGTATTTAATCAAAAAAAAAAAAAAAAAAAACACACTTTGAAATGCCCACAACCCTCTCTCTCTTTCTCTCTCTCTCACTCTCACTCTCTCTCTCTCTTTCTCTCTCACTCTCTCACTCTCTTTCTTTAGTTAGAAGATGAAAAGATACATTGCAGAGAGATATTCTTTCTTTCTATTTTAGTAAATAGTTTATGTTCCAAGGCCACCATAAGAACAAATATTTTGATGTGAGATGTGTTGGTGAGTGTGATACATCTGCATCCCAACTCTCTCTCTCTCTCTCTCTCTTCGCTCGCTCGCTCTCGTTCTTGATCGAAATGATTTCAGTTCGATTTTCAATGACGAAAGAGAAAAAAAAACTCTCATTAAAAAAAAAAAAAATAAAAATACCCTCTCATAGCAAAAAATTTTGTCTAGTTCTTTCGAAATCGAAATTCGTATTCATTTGTTGTTCGTAAACTCAAATTCAATTCATCATTTTGAAAATCTATTTGCGCTTAGTTTAACCTCACCATTTCTTGCCTCTTCTCTCGTTTGAAGATTGAAAGTGAAATATTTTGAACCTAGTTTAGTTTTCACCTAGTTTTGAACTAGCTCATTCAGTTAGCTAATCCGTAATCAAAACTTTTTGCCACTAATAATAATAATAATAATAATAATAATAATAATAATAATAATAATAATAATAATAATAATAATAATATAATAGCTTTGCTATTTCTGTGTTCTCTTTTACTAAGAATTTCATAGTGAAGAAAGTGTGTAGTCGATTGTTTGTACCACGAAACAAACGAACAGAACAAAAAAAAAGCGAAGAGAAGAGAAGAGAAGAGGGAAAATTGTTGTAATGAAGAAAAGTAAAAAATAATAATAATAAATAAATTCCATTCCGAAGGTCATTGTAGATTTTTTCTACCAAAAAAAAAAAAAAATCGGTTGTATCATTCTATTACTGTCTCTCTCTCTCTCTCCCTCCCCCTCCCTCCCTCTCTCTCTCTCTCCCACTCTGGGAGAATTCCAATTTGTTTTAATTTTTTTCCTCGAGAATAATAATCCCAATGATGATGATGTTGATGATGTCATATTCTTTGTCTATTTTCTTCGATTCGATGAAAATTTCCACCATTCCTATTTGGTTTAGTTTAGTTTGTTTGCAAAAAACAAAAAAAAAAAACAAAAAATCTTTACCAAAAGAGAGAGAAAGATGTGATGAGATGAGAAGATTCGAATACGGCCCTCCACTAACATTTTCATCGCATAGATTGACCTTCAAAATTCTGACCTATTTCGAAATCAATTTGAACTTGACATTGATTTTGTTCTATTCTAGTACAAAATCTTTTAAAAAAAAGAGAGACGCAGAGAGAAAGAGAGAGAGAGAGAGAGAGAGAGAGACTAGTTTCGTTACCGAAACGTTTTCGATGATGCGCTATCGATGGTTTTTATTCTTCAAAACAGAGAAAAGAATCAAAGAATTTCTTTAGAATTTCACATTTCATCCAATCAAAGATTCAATGATGAGAAAGAAAGCGCATGTTTCTCTAGTATCTAGGTTAGGTTAGGTTAGTAGAAAATCTCTTCTATGGTTGGATTCTATCTAACAATAAACGTAAGAATCTACAGAGAGAGAGAGAGAGAGAGAGAGACAAAGATATATAGAGCTCTAGCTGTAGGTTTGAAACGAGATCGAACGGAAAGCTAAGATCTAAGAATCCGTAGATATTTTCATTCACTTTGTTTTTGTCAAAAAAAAAACTTCCAAAAAATCTCAAAGTTAGTAGCGATACTTAGAAATAATCCAAATCAAAAATTCTTCAATGATTTCAATCGATAGAATTTGATCAATTTGATTCTATTACTATTCTATTCATCGGATTTTTTTTCACACAAAAATTGCATTTTTTCCTCGTTGAAATCACAAATTAATTCCATTCCATACACTTAGCATAGTTCTCGATTGATTGGGATAGATTTTTTATCACTGAAAAGTTAATAACTATTTTTTTTTCTTTAGAAAAAAAAAGAATTTGTACTAGGCTCTCTTTCGATGAACAAACAAACTCGGCAAACAGAGAGAGAGAGAGAGAGAGAGTTTGTTAAGGTTTCTCTTGAAAAAAATCCCAATCTCTTCGATGTTATTCTGTTGCTCTTATTTCATCGGAATTGTTTTTGCCCCAATTCCCAATTATGAGATTTCTCAGTCTCAGAAATTTCCAAGACTCTCTCTCTCTCTCTCTAATCTTCTAGAGGTTGCGTTTCTTTCTCCTCTTCTTTTTTCCAGTGATGTTCGAGGTTAGATCGATTCTAATCGAATCGAGAGGCTTCAGCTCAGGCGATCCACTAGCGCAGAGATTTCGAAAACTTCCGTTCTCTTTCCCTTCTTCCCTTTCTTATCCCTTTTTTTCTTTTCCCTTTCACATTTTAGCAGGGGTTCCTATCTGCTAAAGTTTCGAACATATCTTGTTGGAGAGACTAGCTTGTTTAGAGTACAAAACTGGTTGTTTCCTAGAATCGAATACCGATTTTAGCTGGGATAATTCCAAAAAAAAAAAAAAAAAAAAAAAAGGCTCACGCACACAAAGATTGTTTTGTTCGTTTGGATTTCTAGGAAAAAATAACCTGATTTAAATCTCAGTTTGAATTCAAAATTTTCTTTAAACTTTTTTTTTTTTTGCTTTTACTTTGGCTTTTGCTTTTTTGTTGAACCAATTATTTAATCTCTTTTGTTTTTTTTTTCTCATCACTCAAATTCTCAATTTTTAGATGTCCAAAATATTTCAATCAAAATTGGCTCGAAAAATTCAAAACCCATTACATTAGCTCATTCAATGAGACCAATTCTTCTTCTTCAAATAATATTAATAATAATAACAGTAATAATAATAATAATAATAATAATAATAGCAATCGACAGAGACAGATCGATGAGATTCGGCATAAATTCATAACCGAACAATTAGATTTGATATTATCGACGAATCAATTCACTAAACGAGATAAATTATTTGTTTTTTGGCGAATGAATTCTCTTGAAAATTCAATTGAATCTGATGAAAGATTAAATAACGATATCGATCAAGAAGATTGTTTGCAAGAGATTCGTGAAGAGACGATATGGCTTCAAAGCCGAGATCCAATGACATATCTGTATCATTTTTGTGAATTATTAATGTTTATCGAGGGAAAATTTTTCGATTTGGAGAAAAAAAATCTTTGCCAACAGCTTGCGAGAGAGATACGAGCATATCTTTTCTACATCTCTAAAGATGATCGATTCAAAGAGAATTCATTTGAACAAGAACAATTGTTGGGTTCGATTTTGTTGAAAGAATCACGAACGGATTTGTTTAATGGTTTGAATACAGAATCTAACCTAAATAAATCATCAAAAATTTTTTGTGAGATTAGTGATTTCTCTAAAGCCGGTGGCGATGATGGAAAAAGTGAAAAGATTATTGGACAATTTTCTGCTGAACAAAGATTATTCTATAGTATTTTAAAACATTTGATGATTATCTGCCATGAAGTGATGTTGACCGAGAATGAAAACATTAATGATTTTGAATCAAAATATTCGATTTTTTCTCGATCAATTTCGAATCTTTTTGTCGAAAGCAAACCGAATGAAATGGAATTAGTATCGAATCAAGTTTCGAAATTCTCTCTTCTCTATGATCAATGGATTGAATATTTTAATGAAATTTTGATCTCGCTACGTAAACATTATAAACAAAAACAAGCATCAAATCATCTTGCTTCAATTGATATCAATGGAATCAACAATGGAATCAACAATGGTGAATCGATAACGAAAACATTCGATGAAACATTAGAATCATCATTATCGTTAGAGAATCAATCCATTGTTAATCTAAATTCAACATCATCGAATTTGAATTGTTTAAATATGAACTATTTTACGGATCATCCATTCGATCATCCCAAAACTATCTCAAATTGTGGACTGGATGAGGTTGCATCGTTTCTAGCGATGAATTCGGTCTCCGCTATCGGACCATTCAATAACACCAAAACTAACACCAGCATTCATAGTACTCAGGTAGAACGTAACAGTTCCACAGCTTCAAGTGGACCTTCAAGCGGAGTCGGATCGTTAGATTCACATCCATCGTCAAGTTTTCGTGAAGTATTCACTGGAGGAGGAGGTTCTGGTGCAGTTGGAAATGTCGCCACTGGAAAGCTAGCTACAAATCTTCAATCATCTACCTCTTTGAAACCATCGATGAGCATCAATTCAAGCTCCAATCATCACATCGTTGCGAATGTTTCTAACGAAATCCAAACGAACACATCGAGTCAGCAAAGTTTTCCGATTCAATTGAATAATTACTGTTCAATGATTAATTCTGATGGTAATTCTACAAGCAAACTGCTTCCCAATTCTTCGATGCAATCTAGAGCCGCATTGATGAATAAGAATTCAATCGATACGAATCAAATCATTCAAGGTCTGGGTGGTTTGTTTCCGAAAGAGAGAGCAACGATTCGTTCGCAACAACAATCTCAAGAATCGCAATTTAAACTCGATTCTGATTCAAAATTGGTCAGAAACAACAATCTCTTCATCGGTGAGAATAATTCTTGTGATGAAATTCATTTACCTAATGGTGGTGTGAAAGGTTGCGATGAAGCTCAAGGAAATTTTTACAACGATTTTGCTGTCAATTCTCTTTTCTCTCCTTCTTTTACAAATGGAACATCAGATCGTAACGGTAAATATTGTAACGGAAGAACAGTTGCATCCGTAAACAACAATCCTATTGGCAAAACATATTCATTCAACGATGATGCTCTACATCAATCATCTAATCAAAGCTATCCTATAACGTTAGAGAATCAAGAAAATCTAAGCAAATTAGCTTCGACAAAAGGTACATTACGAAAATTTATTCCACAACCCGTACAGACCACGCAAATTTCTCATCAAACCTCTTCCCAATCGAATGGATCGACAAATTTTGGCTTCTCAAATCTAAACTCTCCATTCGATGAGCTTTGCGAGAAGCAAACTCTCTATCGATTGATTATTGGGTAAGTTTTGTATAGAATAATCTTCACAATTTTCTCATGATGATTTCTCTTCAATGAAAGACAATTACTTTTTGATGGCCATCGTAATATTGCTTGTCAAGTTGCCGTCTCTGAGCATATCAAATGCGATAGTTTTCTAATTGGTCCCAGTCAAGAACTTCATAAGCTAGTTACATTTGCTAAAGCCAAAAAGAAAGGTTTGTTAGATTTGATTTAGTTGTTGCATTTTTTTTTTAATTGTTTCAATTTTTTTTTTCTCTCCTACAGAAGATATTCTTATCGATCCAAAATCAATCGATTCCTCTTCTATCAATAGTTTTAGTGGATTTCCTAGAGCAACAAGTGCTGGTTCGTTCTATGAAATCGGTTCGCAACATACGTTGCCAGTGATTCAACAAAACTCTTCCCATGTTTTGCATCGTATTGGTATGAAAGATGTTTGTTTGAAACCTTTTTCTAAATTTTCTTTTTTTCTTCGGATAGATTCGTTCGATCATCGAAATTCAGCATCTCATCTTGGATTTATTAGCAACGAATCGAATAAACCATTGTTCTCAAGTAACGATAATGATGTTTCGCTTCCATCATCGACCACACAGCATACATCACAATCGAATCCGAATTCGGCCTCGATTCTTGACTATTCGGATTTGAATGATTCAACAACAGGTTGTTTTAAAAAGAAAAATTCATTCTGGTAAATTGATTTCTAACTCTTTGATTGATTAAGTAGATCTTTACAGTCCAACGAGTGGACCTATAGATTACTATCTTTCCAATCAATGTCCTGATGTTCTCAATGCCACAATCTTCTCAAACGATCCGAATGATTTGATCAATAGATCGATGAATGGGCAAACTCATGCAGAATCGATGAAATGTTTGCCAACGATCGATTCCGGACCGAATGATTCGATGCTTACAGAGAATGGTTTGATTGGTCTCAATCGATTGACGAAAATGAACACGGTCGAATCAACAGCTGGCTTGAATTCTGCCGCACACCTATTGTTGGGTAATCATTCCAACAGTTCATTGTTGTCTGGAAGATCCGCTTCCGCAATGGCAATGACATCGTTGAATGGAACAAATTTCCCTTCGAACAATTTGATTCAATCTCCGATTGGAATGAAATCACCTACAATACAATCGAACTCTTCATTAGGATCAAGTCTAGCAACATCTAATGGTTTAGGACTTGGTGTTAATAATGGAAAAAATCATCAAATCATGCAGATCGTCTACAAATTCGGCAGTCTTGGTCAATTGAAATCGCAATTCTCCTCTCCTCATGGCTTTTGTTTAGGAATGAATGATGAGATCATAATTGCCGATACCAACAATCATCGAATTTGTGTCTATGATAAATGTGGAGTGTTTAAACAAATGTTCGGCAATCCTGGCAAAGATGAAGGTCAACTTTGGTACCCTAGAAAAGTAACAATTTTGTTCTACAATAATTTTGCTTGGAAACTTATCTCTCTCTCTCTCTCTCTCTCTCTCTCTCCTTTATGGAAAATTTTGTTCCAATTCGTTTAGATCACAATGATACCGCCAAGTTTTGTACGAAACACATTGAATATTCCCTACTATGTGATTTGTGATCGTGGCATGGAACGTTCTCGGATGCAAATTTTCACTCGAAATGGAAATTTTGTTCGAAAAATACCCATCAGATATATCGATATTGTTGCTGGTATTGCGATCAATAGTCGTGGTCAAATCGTTGTCGTTGATTCTGTTTCACCAACAATCTATGTGATCACAATCGATAACGGAACTCTTGTGGAATGGAGAGATTGTGGAGATTATATGCGCGAACCTTCCGATATCGCAATCCATGATGATAACTATTATATTTGCGATTTCAAAGGCCATTGTGTTGTGGTGATCAGTTCCGGTGGCGAATTTATCCGCAAAATTGGCATGGATGGCCTAACATCGTTTCCGAACGGAATCGATATCTCTCCGAACGGCGATATTTTTGTTGGCGATTCGCATGGAAACAAATTCCATGTGGTCGTTTTCAATCGCGATGGACGTCTTCTCGCCGAATACGAATGTCCATATTGTAAAGTTTCACGATGTTGTGGTTTGAAACTGACCAAAGATAACAACATTGTGACTTTGGCGAAAAACAATCACCATGTTTTAGTTTTGAATCCAAACTTTCCTCATCATCAATCATCACAATCATCGCCACAGATCCAATGATTTGGTTTGTATTCACAATTAATTTTATCGTTTCATTATGATTAATACTAGAATTTTGTTATCTTAATTCTATTCGATAGAATATTATTATATACAAGAAAATATTCGATCAAGATTCACAATGAACATATAATCTTTAGATATTCAGCTCTAACCATCATCAATCATCAATCATCGATTTGCCATCATCTTAGCCGGAATTTTTGTTTTTTTTCCCCACCTCCGAGTCACAACAATCTCATCGAGTTCATCGAGTTTTTTGTTTTTTTTTTTTTTTTTGATAAATTTTATTCGAAAAATTCTACAATTCTAACAAAGATCTAGATCAGAGATATAATTTTCAGATTAATTACTTAGATTTCTATCCAAGATTGAAGATATTGGAATATTTTTCAACAACAATAACAACGACAACAAAAACTTAAATCGCTATCGCGGAATTTTCGTTTTGAGAATTGGAAGAGAAAAATCTAGAGACAAACAAACAAAAGAAAAACTAACTCATTTTATTTTATTTTATTTTATTTTTTTTTTTTCTCTTAATTTGTTTTTCGAATCAATTTTCTTTATATTCTTGTCTTTTTTTTTTTAATTAATCGATTCCAGAACTAAAGAGCGAGAGAGAGAGAGAGAGAGAGAGAGAGAGAGAGAAAGAGAGTGGAAATTTTTTTAGAGATTATATTTTATAATCTAAAATTCTTCGATTCAGGATTTTATCTCATCACTGAGATCTATTATTTATTAATATTATTATTATTATTATTTTTTAATTTTTTTTTTCTCGAAAAATTTAAAGATATTTCTCCAATGGATCATTTATCGATTCTCTACAATTTTCGCTTTTCTGCCATTCCAAAACAACAACAACAACACTAAAACGAAATTCTTTTGAAGAAGAAAAAAAGAAGAAGAAGAAAAAAAAATATTATTCTCTACCCACCAAAAATTATTTTATTAACAGATTATTATTATTATTATTATTATTATTATTACTATTTTTTTTCTACACTAAAACCTAAAAAAAAAAAACTTTGAATCATTGAAACTTGTATCTCATCTTTTTCGATACATAAAAATTTTCATATTTCTTCTATTCATTATTTGAATATCTTCTATCTACGCTATCTAAAAATATTCGATATAATCATTGCTCATTTTTTTTCTCATGATCGAAATCTTCGTAAATCTTCTAGTCTTCGATTGATGAAGAAAGATTGTCTTCATTCACTTCCGTTTTATTGATTCCGACCCCTTTGGAACGGATTCATTTGATAAGTATTCGAAACACACATAAACACACACACCGACATAAGCACGGACTATTACATTATCTATACCTGTTTGTTTGTTTGTTTTTTTTTTTTTTTTTACTATCAGAGATATTTTTATTATTACGACCTTCAAACACACCTATCACAATGGCATACGTTTGACTTATACTGTTACATTTTTTTTTTCGATTGAAACCAAAGTTTTTTTCTTCAATCTCGAACTATCTGTTCCAAGCTTTAGGTACTTTACTATTCTCTCTCTCTCTCTCTCTCTCTCTGCCTCTCTCTGTCTCTCTCTGTCTCTCTGTCTCAAAAAAAAACAAATTTGTTGTCATTTAACAACCACATAGACTTTTGATGGATTAATTTTGTGTTTTTTTTTTTTTTTTTTTTTTTTGATTCGCTATTCACATTAATATACATTGTCGATTTTATTTTCGATGAAATTCTAGTGGAAATGATGTATTCGTTTGACATTTTTTCCCCCTCTCTTACTTAAATTGTTTTTTTTTCAAATTCTTCCAATTTCTTCTTCGAATCAATTAATTATCTGGATTGAAATAATTATAATTATTATCATTTTTTTTTCTCTTTTGCTAATTGTTTTTTACCTTATTTCTCTCTTCTCTCTCTCTCTCTCTCTCTCTCTCTCTCTCTCACTCACTTCATTGTTTACAATATCAACTTTTGATTTATATTCTATTCTGTTTGCTGCTGGGAATTATATACGTTTCCTCTATAAGTTCTATAAAACAATCTCTTTTCTCTCTCTTACTCTCTTACTCATTGATCTATAATTATATTCGATCTATATATTTTATCCGAATTCTATCGGTCTATTATTATTATTTGATCTTTACTCGCTATATCTTTGGAATTACTTATTGTATTGAATAATTTTGAATGAATCCAATCTTTGTATTCGATGGAATTATGAATTTTTTGTTTTTTTTTTCGTTTGTCTTCAAAATTGTTGGAAAGCAGATAGCAGTTTTAGTGAATTTCTCTCTCTCTCTCTCTCTCTCTCTTTCTATCTCTTGAAATTTTATCGGCATCGATTCTATTGATTTCTAAACGAAATCAGAATTTAAACTTAACTTTGAAAAAAAATTTTAAAATGGAAATTTTATTAAAAAAAAAAAAAAAAAATATTCCAAACACAAACTGATTAATTATCGAAATGAAAGAAATAAAAATTTTTCTTTTTTTTTTGCTGTTCCATCAATTAATTGAATTCTTTTCTTTTCACCGAATTAAAAATAACGGAATTTTCGAGAATCGCTTACCTTTTTTTTTCTTGGTTATCAACTTGAATTAAACTAGCTAATTGTGAAAGGATAGAATTATTCTGTTTATTGCGTGGGGGGGAGGGAGGAACTATCTTCAAATCTGCTAGAGGACGGAAAGATTCAGATGGCTTAGAGTTTCATCATTTTGGATCGAAAATATCCAAATAATCGTATCGTAAGGCATCTCTTTCCGTCTCTCTCTCGCTCTCGCACTCTTTCTCTCTTTTATCCGAGAGAGAGAGAGAGAGAGAGAGAGAGAGAGAGAGATATGGCCGAAAAGAAATCTCAAAAATAGCACATGGCAAAAGTGAATTTAGTTTTGGCTTCGCAAAAAAAAAAATAAAACAAAACATCGAAAGAATCAATTCGAATCTTTCTCTTTCTCTTTCTTGCTATTTTTTTCCTTTTTTTCAGAGAGATAGAGAGAGAGAGAGAGAGAGATCCGAATGACGTTAATGATATGGTGGTAGTGTGTGTGTGTGTCGATGTCGGTGTTGATGGCTAGTTTTAACACTCGTCAGAGAAATGTCGATGACACCGGTTAAAGAAGAAGGAGAAGAGAAAAAAAAAGTTCAATGGCTGTCTGATTATCGAAAATACTATTATTTTTCTTCTAACTATAATTCTTTACAACTCTCGATCTAACTCTTTTTAGAATTTCTTCTCAAAAAATTCATTCTCATAAGAGATTAGATTTGGATCCAAAAACGTTATGATCCAGAGGAAAAACTTGTACCTAAATGAAATCTATTCACGACCTAAACTAGAATGCTAGAATTTGAAAAAATATCATTTATATTCTATAAGTTCTAGAGCATTTGATTAGAATTCGAAGATATTTTTTTACCAAAAAAAAAAAAAATAATAATAATAATATTTGTCTTTCTACAAGAAGATTTAGAGATGTGTAGAGCAGTTGTTGAAAGTTCGATGTTCGCTCACTGGATTTGTTTCAGAATGAACATCGACAGCAACAAGAAGATTCATTGTACGCCATTCATTGATTGAATCGAAACGTTTTTTTTTTCTTTTTGACTTCGAGAGAGAGAGAGAGAGAGAGAGAGAGAGAGAGAGAGAGAGAGAGAGAGTTCTTTCGATGTTCATTGATCGCTTAATTCAAGGTCATCGTCCGATCGGATCAATCTTTTCGCATCAGAACAAAAAGAGAGAGAGAGAGAGAGAGAGTTACATAGTACAAATCATTGCTAATAAAACACTCGATGACAGTGAACAAATTCTCTAATGGAATCGGATGCGGTCCACGCAAAGCAATCGATTTGATTGGAATCATTTTGAAAAAAATTCATCCGACTCTTTTGCATTCTAAATTTGTTTTAAGGTTTAGGTTTCGAAAAAAATAGAAACATTTGTGATTTGTTTTTTTTTCTCTTCTGTTTCTTTGCTATAGAATTTTTTTTTTTTGTTATCAAACTTTGACAAAAATAGCTTTAGATGGCTCCTAGAATTCTCGATTATATGAGCAAGAGAAGGGAAGAGAGAGAGAGAGAGAGAGAGAGAGAGAGAGAGAGAAGGTCGATGTTCTCTGTGTTTTTCAATATCAAACAATAGGCGCCCAATTTCTATTTGATAGAAATAGATTTGATTCGGAATAATAAAATGAATGGTACTCATAAATTTATTTCAAACATCGAATTTACTTGGCGATATTGGGAGGGTGAGTGAGGGAAGAAAGAAATTCTAATATTTCACAAACCAAAAATATACAAAAGAAAATCTCTATACGGAATCAGATTAGCTAAGAATTTTTCTTAGATTTATAGATTTCAAATTCAATATTCGAGCAAAGATCAAGCAACCAGAAAGAAAGAGAGAGAGAGAGAGAGAGAGAGACCATAATGAAATTTATATGTGCTGGGAGCGATATACTTGGAGTGATCGATATCGCATCGATCGAATCAAAATAGCGTCAATGTGTTTTTTTTTGCTATCATCGTCAAACAAAAGGCGAAAATTTTGATTGCCAAATTGCAAACAAAAAAAATAAAAAAATACAACGAAACGAAAATTTAGAAACGAAACGAAACGAGACGAAAAAAGAAAAAGAAAAAGTCAATGAATTTTAACTGAAAGTTCATATACCTCTCTCTCTCTCTCTCTCTCTCTCTCTCTCGCTCTAGCTCTATCGCCTATCGTTTTGTTTCGGTCGAAAACATTTGAACCTCGACGAGTCGGTTGATGTGTGTGTGTGTGTGTGTGTGGATACATTCGTTTCGGCAATGTTTAAACTATAAACAAACTGAAACCAGAATTTTGTTTTTGTACCAGATCGATGCTGTTGAGATTGTCGATGATGATGATGATGATGATGATGATGGTAGACGATGATGATTAGATGATGCTGGCCTCAAAACAATACAGAACAAATAATCGAATAGTGCTATAATATCAATAATAATAATAATAATAATAATCATATATAGCAACCAAAATTATCTCTCTATCGTTTACGATTTATCTTAAACAACTTCGATCGGTTTGATGTTCGATGTTGTTAGCGATTGTGATTGTTCGATTTTGATGTTGGTGGTGATGCCCCTAACCTTATGAACAAAAAAAAAATCATCATAGAATTCGTTGTTGTTGTTGTTGTTGTTGTTGTAGCTGTTACAATATCATCGAATCTTCAAGACGACATCGACCGCTCAATGGCCGGTCAATATCACCAAAACGTTCAACGTCACTCTGTTTAGCTTTGTTTTCATCAAAGATTAACATACTCTTTTTTTTTTTTTGGAAGATATCTCTCACTATAACACTGCAAATTGCTTTCTCTGTCTATAAGAAATCAACGGCAAACGAAAAGAATGAGAAAAATTCTCATCCAATCGTTTGCTTCGTGAATTAGTTAGCGAAGAATTCAAATGAATCTTTTTTTATCAACAAACTCGTTGAGCTCTGATTGATAAGCAAATCGATTTGTATCAGGATTTATAACAATCAATCGAAATGAAATCCCAAAATGATAATGTTCCATTTGGATTTTTTGATTGATTTTTTTTTTATTTTCTATTAACATTAGCATTAGCAAGAGCATCAGATGAGATGTGTGATGATTGTTAGAGACTAGAAACAAGAAGAAAAAAAAAAATCAATCGATCCATTGTATTGAATCTTGGAAATTTCAGTGCCTCCCATCACCAGAGAAAACTCTTCTCTACATTGATGAAATAACAAAGTTAACAAAGTAGAGATTTGTTAGATATGGATGGAGAAGAGAGAGAGAGAGAGAGAGAGAGAGAGAGAAAAAAACAAAAATCAAAAGTAGATTTGATGAATGGAGAAGAAAAAAAAACAGCGTTAGAGAGAGAGAGAGAGACAGAGAGCTGCTAGGTTTGGAAAGAAAAAGTTTGTGATTGCTATCCTTAAGACCATCCATCGAAGATTTGGTACTTGAAATTTTTTCGTACTCAAAACTTAACACGCAAGCTTACGAATAAATTCTCAAAATTTGAGATAATTTACCTTCCAACTAAAACCAAACACTCTTCTCAATGAACCCAAAAGAATAGGGATCCGAAAGAGCGTCTAGTGTTTTGCAAACTTCAAGGACCTATGTATTGGTGTGTGTATGTGTGTGCGTTCGGATCGCAAGGACCACCAAGACCATAGATAACAGAGATAACAAAGATTGTTTCAGGATTGTTTGTTTTGCGAAGATGTGATGGTGATGACGATTCAATTCAATACCGATACCGATAGCAACAGCACAAGAAAATCTTGGGAGAAAATTTTCGGTCACAACGTTGACGATGATGATGGTGGTGGTGGTGGTGGTGGCGACGACGACGACTGCAATGGCAACGGCAACAACGACGACGACGGCGATCTAAAGATCTCTCGCACTTAGGGCAATAAACGCACTTTTCTCTCTCTCTCTCTCTCTCTCTCTCTCTCTCTTCGGTCGTTCTGTGTGTAGTTTTAGTTTGAACAAGGCATAGAGAGAGAGAGAGAGAGAGAGAGATGAAACCAAGACTTTTTGAATGAATCAAGATTATAGCTTATGTGTGTGTGTGAGAGAGAGAGATAGAGCAAGCGAAGAGAGAGAGAGAGAGAGTTGAATGGATCCGTATAGTGTGCCCTGTGTGGTGTAATGTCCACAAGTGTATCCATCATCATCGGTGGTGTTGATGATCGGCTTTGAGCCAAAGCTTTCTCATTTCAACTCGAACCTTCGTAAAGGATACCATCGTTTTTTTTTTGTTACAAAATATTCATCATCAACAGCATTTGAAGCATTGTTCGAATGAATGAATGAATGAATGAAAAAAAAAAACAAATGAAACAAATTGAATTGAATTGTGATGAAAATATTCGATTGTTTCGAATTCAAATCGTTTTGTTTGATATGGTGATGGTTTTTTAATTCTCTCTCTCTCTCTCTCTCTCTCTCTCTCTCTCTTCATTTTTCATCACTTTTTTTGGAACTCTAATAGAATTCATTCGAGAATTCTGTAGTGATTGAATGTTTCAATCGAACCTATCAACCTCGATTACAATCGGATGAGGTAAAAGCTCAACACTTTGAAGAGATTCGACGATTTCGGATTCGGAAGTGAGAGTTTATTTGGACGGTGTATCCGAATCTTTGGTATCGATCCACTATATCATATTCATGTTTCAAACTCTTGAAGATTTTCGAAAATCAAAATTCTGTGCTTATGTAATATATTGTGTGTTTGTGTTGATTTTTTTTTTGGAGGGGAAACGTGTGATGATTTTCACATTTGCATACGGCTCAATCTGAATCTTTTATTTTCCCAGAAATTCAACGTTCCCAGTGTTTTGGGTTCAAAATATATCGGTTTTCAAATCACCACCAGATGATGATAACTCTTTTGATGATTCAAAAGTGTGTGAGAAAATTAAACCAAAATGTTTTGAACTGTTTGGAAATTTGGAACAATATTCGATCGAATTCGAAATTTTAGAATTCGAATTTTTTTGAATCGATTCGATTCTAACCGGAACCTTAGTGATAGTTACCTATAGTTAGTTGTCGATTTTACTTCGGTCTCGATTGAATTTCCTTTTTTTTTTTTTTTGTTTTGAACTGTTCGATTGAATTGAATTTTTGTGGAGAATTTTTCTACAAACCAGCAACCCTAAATTTTCAACCACCCTTTTTTTTTGTTTGTTTGTTTTAAATTTAGATCCAGTTGCGTAATCGTAGAATCGTAAGTGTAAAATTCTAACAAAAATCAATCACAAATAGAGCAAAGTTTTCAGCTCTCTTTTTTTTTTTTTTTTTGCTTCTCAAATTAACTTCGAATATCTTCGTTACTTTTTCGAAGTTCCAAAAATGAAGTCGACTATAAACGAAAAAAAAAAATTAATAAAAAATTCGAATCCAAAAGATTTCTATTTTTCTATTTGGATCGAATGAATTTTTTTTTTATTGACTCTTTGGACCAAAATAAAAATCAATCAACCATCCACACCACCACCACCACCACCACCAAGATTACATCATAGTTCTATCTTTTGCTTTATTTTTTTTTTTTTTTGTTGTTACTCTTTCACTGGAGACAAAATCGTGTTTCGTTTCTGTTGGAGTTCATTCGACTCTAGAAATGATGATCCTTCTCTCTCTCTCTCTTGCTCGCTCTCGATCTGACAGTCGATGAACTTTGAGTGGACATTCATCGACCTATACATTGCTTGTGTTTCTCTATCTCTATCTCTCTTTTGCAAAACCTAACCTAACATTACATAATGAAGCATTAATACACAATCTAGCATAACCCAATCCAATGTATCCAAACAGTAACTTAGATTTCGAACGTCTGTCTGTGTGTGCGAGTGCATCATCATCATCAAATGATAATCAACGAATACCAGTTGGTTATGTTTTCGATGATGATGATAATAATAATAATAATAATAATAATAATAATAATAGCAGCAATAATAATCTTCATCATTGTTGTCGTTATTATTATTATCATTGCTAGTGTGTTTTGCTAGTATGTTTGTTGCTATTTGTTAGGTCTCTAAGAAGCTTTGCTATTTGTTGTTGGTGGTGTTAGTGGTGATGATTGTTGTTGATGGTGGCGTTTTTAGTTTCAGTATCAAACACGCGTATCTAAAATGAATCCTCTTCCACCCCCCTTCCCCTGATTATTCATTTGAAATTTTCTTTCATCATCTTTTTTATTTGATTTCTTTTTTCTTCGCTCCGAAAGGAGAAGGAGAGGAGATCCAAAAAAACCAAAAACATGTTAATGATTAGAATATTTGAGCAACAATTTATTTATTTATTTATTTTTTTCTGCTTTTGTTCGATTTTTTTTATTTCTCGTTCGTTTGATACCCGCTACACTTTACCACCTGTATCATTGTTTCATGATCTAATCCATTACTAATAATAATCAGACTAATAGCAATAATAGTAATAATAATAATAAGAATAATAATACTAATCAGAAAATGTTATTAGTATTATTATTATTATCAAAGCTATTATAGTGAGAGAAGAAGAAATCAAAATATAAAGAAAAAAAAAAAAAATAAAAATAAAGATGAATTTTCATTTTTTTTTTTTTTGCAATATTTCTATAAGATCTAGTGAAAAAAAATCTTTCTCTCTCTCTCTCTCTTTTTTCACACATCGAATCCATTCAATTCATCTCCTAGCACAATGAATGAGAGTGAATGACTGACGACTTGTCTTCATAAGAGAGAGAGAGACAGAGAAAGGTGAGTGAACTTGTCTCACAACGATAACGAGATACATAGTGTTCGATAGTCTCTCTCTCTCTCTCTCTCTCTCTCTGGCTCGATGTGTGTGTGTGTGTGTATGACATGGATTCACTAGAATCATCACTGAAAGAAAGAAAGAAAGTGTGAGAGAGAGGAGTGTAGGCTAGCGAATAGATTATGGAACTTTTTTTTTTTTGGCAAGCCAAAACAAGCGCATGGCTTCTTCTATGATTTGGGAGGGGGGAACAAAATTAAAGTCAACGAACTCCATGATCTTTTCTCTATCTCTCTCTCTCTCTCTCTCTCTCTCTCTCTCTCTCTCTCTCTCTCTCTCTCTCTCTCTCTCTCTCTCTCTCTCTCTCTCTCTGTTACACCTAACCACCAACAACAGTCAATGTTCTGATCCAAAATAGAGGCCTTGTTTTTTGTTAGATTTGATGTATCTTCTTCTTCATCTTCTTCTTTTTTTTCTTGTTGTTCTTCTTGTTCTTCATAATCGATCTCGATTCTACTCGAAACAAATCAAAAATTAAAAAAAAATGAAATGAAATCTAAATTTCTTAGAGTCGATGGATCGAGCTTTCGGAGGGTGTCGAAGGGGAAGAGAAAGAAAGCAACACTTAATAGGGTCCGGATATGGATCAAAGATAGAAAAATTTAACATCTTCTTTCTCACTACTCTTCGGTTAGGAATTCTTCATTGAATTTTTTTATTTGTTTTTTTTTGTTGTTTTGATCAGTGAAAAAAAATTTCATTAAAAAATTTAGGAAAAAAACACATCAAATTATAATTGAATTTCGATTAATTTTCTCGGGTCCCTTCAATTTCTCTCTCTCTCTCTCTCTCTCTTTTGGAGGGGGGTCTAGATTTTCCTTTCACTAAAACACACCATCTTCTCTCTCTCTCTCTCTCTCTCCATCGTCATAGTTTTCTTTTTATCATTGTTTTTCTCATCATAGGGTTCTCTATTTATTATCGTTTATTATTATTATTATTATTATTATTTTAATTCTTATCTAATTGCATTTAGATTTTTTTTTCTTTTTTTTTTTTTTGTTCGCTCCCTTCTTGAGATTTGGATGAGAGAGGGGAGGGAAAAAAAGAAAGAAAACTCTAGGTACCTTATGGATTTGTTTCTCATTTTAAGATTACGAACGCATTCGACTATTCTTATTAGATTCTCTTTGTCGATTGAATTCATCCGGTCTTTTCTTTGAGACCTCTTCGAGACGGTTCATTCAACTTCGTTTGCTTTCTTTACGCTTTCCGCTGCGATAGTTTTTTTCATTCTCCTTCGTTTGCTTTCTCTCTCTCTCTCTCTCTCTTTCTAGTCCTCTTTTTTTCGTCTGTTTTTTTCCCGTTACGATTGATGTCAGAGACCTGAGAAAAATTTGGGCCTTTATTTTTTTTTTTTTGCTTTTGCTACTGATTGTAGAATAAATTTTCCCAAAACCACTTAAGAAATATCTATTCGTTCATTCACAGAAAGATGAAAAATGAAAAACACCAATTTTTTTTCCAAGGTGTGTGTGTGTCTCTGTGTGTGTATGTACCGGTCTAGCTTTGTATCCTCTCTACAAAGCTTAACTGTTTTCGTAAAAAAAACAATGTCCATCTTCGTTCCATATCATCTTGATCTCTATTGTTGATCTTACGCGAAACAGATGTGAGAATATCGTCTTCGAAAACGAGATGATTACCGGTAAAATTGAAGATTTTAATTTGAAGGTTAGATTTTTTGGTGAATGAACTTTCTTGTTCTCGATTAGTTTTATCTTACCTTTACCCTCCGATCGCTTGCAATCGATTCGATTTGATTTGTTTTGGATTTTCTCTCTCTCTCTCTCTCTCTCTCTCTCTCTCTCTCTCTCTCTCTCTCTCTCTCTCTCTCTTTGGAACAATTAATCGAACATTTTTTTTTCTACTTTCTTCGATGAATTTCGAGACAATCGAGAAATGATTTATGATCGAAAGATTCGGTTTATTTCCCTAGAATTATCCTTTTCTCTCGAATTCGAATATATTTTTTTTTTTTTGCTAAATTTACATTTTTTTCAAAATCAAAGTGATTTTTTTTGGTTTGAATCAAGTTCCGATCAAAATGACCCAGAAATTTTTTTTTTTTTTTTCTTATACTGTTTTAATAAACTCTGACCTAGTGATTTCGAATTAATCAATGAATCCTCTGAATCGGGTGTGACCAGAAAGTAAAGGATAAAATGGGTAGAGAGATTTATTTGGATCGGAAAATAAACTTAGATCGGAACTAGAACCTAGCCCACCTACGCACCCAAAATTTGAAAAAAAAAAATCTTTTCAATAGTGGTCAGTCTCGGTTTTAGAGTTGCAGTGATCTTTCCGAGAAACCTAGACTAAACCAAAGATTGTCCGTCTCTGGACTTTCTTGATTTTCGAGATTTATCAAATCCATCAAATTCATCCATTCATCTTCATCTAAGTGGCAAACAATTTGATGACCTAGAATAATTCAAAATCAGTCTGAAACTCTGGACTGTAGCCAATGGAATTATTTCATTTGTATTCATCAAAATGGGAATTTGATTCTGTTCCAATAAGGTCGTGTTTCCGATTTACGGACGTTTTTTTTTTAAATTTATTTTTGTATCTGTTCTTATTATTATTATTATTATTATTATTCTATTCCAAGCTCATTCAAACATTTTCTCGATTACCGATCTCCAAAACCCGTGTATTATTCGATGATTTAAATCTAATAGAATTTAGTTATCATAAAACTATTTGTTTGAAATTTTAAAATGGAGAAGAACAAAATTTTCGATGAAAATAGAGATTGAGTTTAAGGGGGTTTTTTGTTGTTGTTGTTGTTGTTGTGAATATAGAGAGATCTCTCTCGAAATCGATCGTAACATTCACAGCACATCAAATCAATGAGATATGCTGAAAATCGAATTAAAAAAAAAAAAAAAAAAAAGACCGACGAAGAAAGACATCTGCACGAGCCATATTAAACTCTTCTTCTTCTTCCTCTTCTTCTTCTTCGTCCAAAATCATCTTGATCATCGTGCTTGAATATATTGCTCTCTCTCTCTATCTCTCTCTCTCTCTCTCTCTCTCTTTCAATCCTTTCTTTTTTTTAATTATTATTATTTCTTCTTATTACTCTCCAAATCTATCCGCTATCTATCGAAGTAATCTTTCGATAACAAAACTCTATTCTTTCAACGCCTCTTTATGATGAAGACCATGCTTTCTTGTTGATCTCTCTCTCTCTCTCTCTCTCTCTCTCTCTCTCTCTCTATCTCTTTCATTCGTTCGCTCCCTCGCTATTCGATGATTTACCTCAATGAACGAATCGATGTGTTAGGTCACTGACCGTTTGACCAATTAATGGTGTTGTTTTTTTGTTTCTCTCTCTCTCTCTTTTTTTCTTCGATATTTTTGTTTTCAAAACATTTGGTTTTTTTTTTCTCCTTTCGTACTTTTTTTTTTTTGATGCGATGCAGTTACGATAATCTAACGAAAGTTTTTTTTTTGTTTCACTATCGAAAATCTACAATTTTTATTCTCAAACTATCGATCGAAAAGATTTGTATCGAAACAATCTAAAATGATCTGATGATGATTGTGAATCAAAATCAAAATCAATCTTCTTCAAGAACTTTTTTCAAAAAAACTTTAGGTTAGGTTTTTTTTTTACAAAAGAATTTCAATGCTATCCTATTGCATTTTTACAGCACACCTTTTTGTGGTTATAATTAGTGTATTTATTTTCAATTAATTTCACAAAGATTCTAATCTTTGTGTTAAGAACGTAAAAAAAATAAAAAAATGCTTCTCGCAGAGAATTAAGACATAAGAACTTTGTTGAGATAATAATAATAATAATAATGAATAAAAAAAACAATGAAACAATTAATGAGTGAACAAATCAAGATCCTAGATCCTCAAGCATTTCAGATCTAGGGGTACGAAAAAAAATTTCGAAAACAGAATACTCTTTCTGGAATGAAATTTTTTGAAATTTTTATTCTTTAGTTTCGCTAAAAGGTAGCAATAGAATTCAATCCATCCTTCATCATCATCTTCCTCTTCCTCTTCTTCTTCTTTAGGATTTTATTTTTTTCGAAAAATATCTATCAATCTCTCACCAAAACAATTCATCGATTGAAAAGCTCAACAAAAATCCCTAGCAATCAAGAGAGAGAGAGAGAGAGAGAGAGAGAGAGAGAGAGAGAGAGAGAGAGAGAGACTAAATATAGTCGGTCAAAAAAAAAAAAAAAAGGATTGTAGGCGAGCGATATTGTTGGAAAAGAGAGCACAAAATCAGATCGAAAGCAAAAAAAAACCAGCCACCAGAATTGTATTGAATTGAATTGAATCGAATGAGTTTGTTTTTTGTTTTTTTTTGATACTCTCGTTTCGCTCAAACAAAAATCACCAAAATGATGCTGGGCATCTAATTTTGAAACTACACTATACTTGTATGTTGTTGATAGTGACCTATTGATGATGATGATGATGATGATGATGGATCCAGATGATCGAGAGAGAGAGAGAGAGAGATCCAATCGTTAAGTTTTGTGTTTCATTAATTTTTTTTTTCATTTATTCTAGCTTTTTGTTTTCAGCTCCAACAAAACCATCAATCTTTGTTTTTTTTTCTACTTTGCTTGTGTGTGTGTTTGTGTGTGTTGTCTCTAGATTCATTCATCCACAATGATCGATATTGAAGAGATCGAAATCAATGCTAGATTTGGAACGAACAGAGAGAAAAAAAAATATTATTTGAAGAGAAGAGAAATTCATTCATTTCGAAGACAAATTTTGTTCGCATCGTTGACATCATCGTTCGACATCGAAATCATTCCGATTCGATTCGAATTCAATCCGATTGTTTCTCTTCTCTTCTCGATTCGATTCAGATCGATTTTAGTCTGTTTGTTTGTTTGTTTGTTTGTTTATAGTCAATTGGATAGGAGAACGAACGAACGAACGAACGAACGAACGAAAAAAAAGCCAGCGAGGCAAAGTATAGCCACAATGATTGGATTGAGCAAAAAAAAAAAAAAAAATACGAAACGAAACGAAACGAAGCAACAAATCTACTTGTTGGATCATTCATTCATTGCATTCGCAAAGCAACACACAGCATTTCGCAAGCGCTTGAAGCCATTGAGTAGAAGAAGAAAGAAAGAAGAAAATAAACTAAAATATTTTTTTTTTTTTTCATTTTTTTCATTTTAATCATTTCCGCGTTCTCTCTCTCTCTCTCTCTCTCTCTCTCTCTCTCTCTGGCTCCATCCGATTGATAATGATGTTGTTGCTTGATGATTCGGTTAGAATTTTTTTTTTAGCGAATCGAGTGAAGGAGAGAGAGAGAGACTAAAAAACTATCAAGGCGTCATAGCTAGAAGAATAGATCTTTGAGATTTAAAGGCTATTTTCTCTTCAATTCGTTTTCTTCTTTTTTTTTTTTTCATCTTTACCTATCTTTTACGATCTCTCTCTCTCTCTCTCTTTTTTTTGTTTCCCTCCAATAATAGTCTCAGTCCTAGGTTTGTTTGAGGAGATTTATTTTTAGAAAAAAAAAAAAAAAAAAAATACTTTCGCTTTTCTTTTCGCTTTCTCTTCTCGTTCTTCTAAATACTAGATTGATTTCTTTTCACAAAACCATTATTAAATTTAATCATCATCATCATCATCTCTATCTCCATCATCATCATCACCACCATCGCCATCGCCATCATCATCATCATCATCATGGAAACGAAACAGAAAAGAAGAAAAGTCAAAAAAAAAAAAAAAAATATTAAACAATCAGTTTTTCTTAGATTCTCAGTGTATGAATCTCATTTGGATATGTTTCACTGAGTTATTTTTTTTATTTTATTTATATTTTTTTCTTATACTTCGAATATCAAAATTTTTTTTTAGGATCTAGGATCTAAGAAATCCAACGTGTAGAGTTGTAAAGGCGAGAGACAAATAAAAAGAAAAAAAAAGTTATTGTTTTTAACGTACGATTGTTGTTAGCTTCTATTCATCGTTCCAAGCAAGCTGTACTATTCAAGCAAGCTATCATTCTCTCTCTCTCTCTCTCTCTCTCTCTACCAATTACAACGGAGATTGGAGCTAGATCAGATCGGATCGGATCTTTTTCTTTCTGACTGATATAATCAACAATAATACCACCGACCACAGATTTGAAGATCGTTAACGATTTTAATCTCTATCCCTTTCGCTTAATTAGATTATAATTTTCTCGAAATCGAGAAAAAAAATAAAATGAAATGAAATGAAAATCGAAAGTGTTACGCTAATCTTGAAGATCGCAATCTAGATTTCCTAAACGATTCAAGCCTCTCTCTCTCTCTCTCTCTCTTTGTCGGCAATCGTTTTGATTGGTGCGATATTTTTGGATACATTCGGTCCATTTTGTTTCGTTTCGTTTCATCTCTTTTGGAACGAATGGAGAACTTCTTAGCTAAACTAGACAAGTGGGAGAGAGAGAAAGAGAACAAAACTCAATTCAATCGTTTGCAATCTCTGTAATGATGCGATTGTTTTGGATCGTTTCGATGATCGTCTCGTACTAGACTCTCGATCCTCTGGTCGATTGACGGATTTTTTTTTTTGTGGGACACAACAGCAAACTCTTTCTGTTTGCGTATGTTTCTGTTTCTATTTTTTTCTTAGCTTCGGTTTTTTTTCATATTGATTGTCAGTAAGGAGTGGAAGGGGAGATGAAAAAAACTTGTTTTTCTTTCTTTCGCCACCCATTTCTGGAACGGTCTTCTTGGATTGTTGAAAACTTTTTGGCCGAATTTTGTTTTTCTTCAAATATTTTTTTTCGATCGCTGCTCTCTAGAACCAAATGAAACCAAACGCCACTCATTTTTTTTTTCTCAATAATTCAACAATCCTATTTTGATTGTTGAAAATTATCGAAAACCGAAATTTATCGATTGCGTTTCGTTTGATGATATTTCAGATCATCGATTGGAATAGAAATACTAGATAAATTTCAATCTCAAAAATTCGGCTAATCTAGTTGATTGTTTGAATTGGAATTTTAAAAAATTTAACAAAATTTGTATTTTGGAAACATTCCGTTGATTGATTGTTTGATTAATTTTGGTTTTATTTTATTATTTTTCAGCTTCTCTAAAAAAAATTCATCTAAACGAGGCAACAACAACAGGAATGATACTAGTCTATCACATATATGATCGATCGATCTAGCTGCTAATGATGTTTTCAAGAATTTATTCGAAAAAATTCGAAGCAACCTAAATGAACAAAGATATCTGTCAAACGCTTCCTTTCAAGTAGTACAAAACTTGGCGCCAAACAATCGGAAAATTAAATTTAAGCTCAGAAAAAAAATCGCACTTTCAACGCCATCAAGTGGCGAATTTTAAAAAAGAAATTCAAAAAAAAATCAATTTTACCGGATGTTCTTGTCTACCTCATAGATCTATTCGTTTTTGTTTTGAAATAGAATTCATTCTCTTCTAGTGATTGTTATAAGATTTGGGATGAAAAAATGAGCAACAGTGGTCAGATAACAGTTGTCCAACCATCACAATTTCAATTATCCAATGGTTTTGGACTACGTTTGAATGATGTGGTCGAATCGACGATCTCAACACAAGAATCGATGATCAATCATCATCATCACAATCGTGGATTACATCAACTATGGACTAATACGGTTCTAAATTTGATTTTTTTTTCTCATCAACTTAGTATTAATTGTTTTTTTCTTGTTGTTGTAGGATTTCGTCAATAGTGTCCTCTCTCCTACCGATAATGTCGTCTCGACCTCTTCTTCGAATATGTTAATCAATGATGTTGATGCTTTGGTCATGGAAACAGTGTCGATGGTTCCGAATAGCCATCATCATGGCCACCATCATCATCATCATCACCATCATAATCAATCACCGACTGATGAACTACATGAGTTGACCTCGACTGATATATCGAAATTTTTGGACGATGATGATCTTGATGAAACAAACGGTGATCTAGATGGTGTAAATGGACAATGTGGCTCGGTGAACAATACATTTTGTGATTTAGATTCCCTATTGGACGATCTCCACGCAGATTCCACTCATCTTCTTCTTACGAATCCAGAAAAATTATTGATTCAAGATGGTAATTTGACGAATATTGATCACCATCACCACCACCATCATCATCATCACCATCATACTCATAGCCCTTGTCCTTCATTATCATCGTCTTCCTCTCCGAAAGCATCATCTACGTCCTCTTCACCGACTCAACAATTACAAAATTTAAATCTAGATCCAAATCTAATAGTATCGGATTCGATTGAACCAAGAAAATCGTTACAGATAACCGATCAAACATTGCTATTATCGACATTACTGTCGACAACACGAAATACTTCCAATTTATGTGATGATGAAAATAATCAGACAATAATTACGACGATAGAATTAGATCCACCAATATTATCCTCGAGCAATATCGATAATAATGTCAAGAATGATCCGCTTCGGCAAGATAACATCAACAACAATGTTGATGATTCTGCAATTGTTTTTGAAAATCTAGAAACTTCCGTCGGTTCGATCGTAATGGTCTCATCTCCATCATTATCTTCTTCGCCATCGATCACTTCTAGCGTTCCATCGTCCACAAAAGATTCGTTGAGTAATCAAACTAAGCAATCAATAAATAAATCTACTCAACAATATCAATCAATTTCGACCTATCATCTCTCTAAATCCTCTACGGGTGATGTGATATCGACACCAGCTAGACCTGAAACGGAACAGTTTGATGTTACTCGACAATCTCAAGAGCAACAATCGATTCAAAAACTACCTTTAGCTCATAAAAGTCAAATTGATATGAAAAATAAAATCGCAATTGAAACAAGAGATCATCTTGGAAAGCCATTGTTTTCATCAATGCTTCAAACTCAACGATCGACTCAACAGCAACGACCACAACAACAACAACAACAGCAACTACCAGATTCTACGACACCGACACTTTGTGCAACATTGAAACCTCGTAACAATATCATCGGTGGATCAATTCTACAGACTGCATTGATGCAAGATAGAACAAAGAATGAGAATAGCAACAACAATGATTCGACCACAAATATTATGTTAGTGAATGATGATGTTGGATCATTGGATTCACCATCATCCTCCTATTATAATCTACATCTTCAACAGCAACAACAACAACAACAACCGCAGACTAATCGAAAATATCCGATCTCTACGACAAAAATTACCGAATCTAAGTGTAAAAATCATAAAAAGACAGCTCTAAATTTCAGCAAAAATTCAGGTAGGTTTCGAAGTTTTTCTTGGATATTTCGTTTTTTTTTCTGTTTACTTTTATCACTGGCATAGTTAGATAATGAATCAATCGAACAAATTAGATCTGTCATCTGATTGGAGCAAATATTCGATCCAAATAAAATGGATCAATTATAAGTCAAACCTAACTTACGCGTAGGCGATATGATCAAATAGATTGAAACGAATCAATTGTTTTTCTAAATCGAAAACCATTCTATGTTTCATTTTGAATACGATTTCATTCCTATACGGATCCGTATATCAAATCAATTGAATTGCCTTTTGGCTGTGTTGAGAAAAAAAAAAAAGAAAAGAAAAAACCAGTTTCGAGACTCTTTTTTTGGATCGAAAACAAAAAAAAAATATTCTCGATTTCAGTTCAAATCAAATCGTTCTATTTCGTTCTAGAAACTAACTCTTCACATCTCGAATCATTTCGAAACAAGTCTAACCAGTCCTTGTCGTCACTCTTCTCTCTCTCTCTCTCTCTCTCTCTCTCTCGATCGGAAATCTCTCGAGATTCGCTGTTCAAAAATAGAATTTTTTTTTTCGCTAGGATTTCAAATTGCTGGTTTAATTCGACTGACACTAGATGGCAGATGGTAAAAAATTTTCAAAAAAAACAAATAGAATTCGATCGCGGTCCAAAATTTAAATTGCAAAAAAATCCAACATCAGTTTGTAACATTTTTATGGATCAAAAAGAAGAGATCTTCAACTGTGAAGATAAAAAAAAATAATTCAAGAAACATTTTTTTTTGTTTTACAGAAAGAGAGAGCTATTTGCAATGGATAGCTCGCGTAGCTTTGCTCTCAATCTCTTTCAATCTTTCTTCGAGAATCTTAATGGAGAAGAAAAAAAGAAAAGAAAAAAAAAGGATTGTTGAATATCTTTCTATATCTGCACCACACAATTCAATCATCATCATCATCATCATCATCATCGTTGATGATAATTGTTGCTCAAACATTGTTCCTTAAAATATTTCCTTCTCTCTCTCTCTCTCTCTCACACACACACACAGTGATTGGAGAGAGAAAAAATTTTGCTAATTTTTTCATTTTTCCACAATCAAATTTAGTTTAATTTTATTTCGTTTCATTTTCCTTTACTTTACTATAGGAAAAGAAAAATGAAAGGTCAAGGTAGTACATTAGTTTTTTTCTTTGTTTTTCGTTTACTAAAAATCCGAGCTTCCTTTTTCGCGCGATTATTATTATTCTTCTTAGTTTTTTCTTGTTTTGTTTTTGTTTATTTTTTTTTACCCATTTTTGGGACAGAAAATTTTCTCGGACTTTATTTAGAGGAAAAGAAAAAAAAAGAAAGAGTTCGAAATTGTTGCTGTTTCCCCCCCCCCCACTCTCTTTTTTTTCATTCTCGTTTGCTCTCATTTTGCTACAAACGTAGCATATTTTCCTCATACGAATATGAAAATCTCGATTTAGAATTGAAGATTAGAAATTCGTTCCAAATCGTAATCGATCGAAACATTTTTAAACTCTAATCAGAATGTCATCTTTGTTCCACATATTTAAATTGACATTAAATCGACATTCCACATATAATAGGAGAAAAAAATTTACCAAATTACAATAAATAATAACAATTAAATTTAGATCAAAAAAAAAAAATCCATTAATTTTTTTTAGAAGAAAGTATCAGTGTTATTTTTTTTTTATTTTTTTTTTCTCTCCTTTCGAAGAATCGCACTCGATCGAATCGTTTCGGGAAAACATTTTACGATAGAAATCCGATTGTGTTCGCTGATTTAAAAGACGAGCGAAAATTTTTGAAGACTCTAGAGTTTGTCGAGATTGAATTCCATCGTAATGATGATGGCAATAATTTTTTTTTTTTTTTTTTTGATTTTCTTATTTTTGATTCAATCAGAATTGCAATGATTTAATAAATTAATCGTCCAGACGGAAAGAAAAAAAAGAGGGAAGCTACTTCCGCTTGAATAAATTTCTCTCTCTTTCCCTCTCTCTTTGCGTTTCTTCTTAAACTAAATCTTAGAATCTAAGATCGAAATGGCCCAAAACCTCTTCTGATTGATTTGGATGATCGCGATCGAGAATCGAATTTTGATTTCGAAGTAAAATCTAGACGGAATAGTTTTGGATAGAAATTCTCTAGCTAAAAGCAAAATATTGCCACTAATGACCAAATGGATATATTCAAACAAGAAACTTTTCTATTTCGATTGTCATTGTAATGTTTTTTTTTAATGTAAAGTTTTATTTTATTTAAATTTTATTCAAAATTTTTATAATTATCGTTTTGGGATAATAAGCCGTAAGAAGAGGAGAAAAAAATAATTTGTCCTAAAGGCAAAATAATTATATGGAAATTTTTTTTTTTTTTTGTGTGAATTCGCCTAAATTTCAGGTAATCATAATCTTTTTTGCCAGTAACGACACCGGAACTATCAACAAATGAATTCGAATTCTAATCAAACACTTTATGATTGTTTTCGGAGTGAGAGAGAGAGAGAGAGAGAGAGAGAGAGAGAGAGAGAGAGAGAGATAAGAAATTGGTCCACTTCTTTCTCTCTCTCTCTCTCTCTCTCTCTCTCTCTGTGTCCATAACAGCCACATTGTGTTTTGATTATGCAATATCAGTATAGCATTTTTATGGTATTTGTTTGCGTTCGAAAAAAAAAAATTAAAAAGCTAAATGAAAGCAATCGATAAAATTGTTTGGATTGTTCGTTTTTTGTTGTTGTTGTTGTTTTTGTTTTTTTCTCCATCTCTCATATCACTGTCAGTGTTTTGATGAAGGTCAAGGTTGAGTGGGAACGAAAAAAAAGAAAAAAAAAAGTTCATATTCGAACCTACGTTCGGCCACATTTCTTCCAACCTTAGACTAAATTTTATTTGATTTTATTTGAAATTTCCCCCCCCTCCAATCAAAACTTTGTAGCTATCTCTATCTATATCTTTAAGTTTAGTTTTGTTTGTTTTTTTTTAAATCGATCCATTCAATCTCGATTCGTCACTCGATCCTTTTTCGATTTTGAATCGAGAAGAGAGAAAGAGAGAGAGAGAGAGAGAGAGAGAGAGAGAGAGAGAGAGCTAATCAACAGATTGAAGAATCATTATAAGGCCCCGTTCCAAAAAAAAAAATAAATAAAATAAATAAAAATTTGTTTCGGTTCTTAACAATTCTTTTTTTTTCTTTATTCATTAGCCAAATCGAATCGTATATCGCTTTCAATCATTACCAACATCCTCGACACTTGAATAGTTTAGAGTGATTAGAGTTAGCTTTCGATTGAGGTTTTATTGTTTTTTTTTTTTTTTGTTTCATTCGATCAAATCTATAGATTGTTTCATAATCTCATTCTCGTAACACAACACCACCACCACCATCATCATCATCATCCTTCTTTTGAGGAGATGGGGTTCGAGAAGCTTTTCGTATTCGATTTGCATAATTCATTCGTTTTTTTTTTTTTTTTAATTTGTTCATTGACTTATGCTCACGCTATCAGTGCTTGAGATGTTCTTTTTTTTTGTAATATTTTATATTATTATTATTTTTTCGATTTCATCCCCCTCAATCAAAAGGCGTGTGTAGGCGTGTATGGAAATGTGTAGCTTCTTTCAAAAAAAAAAAAAAAAAAAAGTTATTCACATCGATCGATGGTGGAAATGGATCCCAGTTCTCCTCATCACATTCGATGTTCTGTGTTTTTTTTTTTCTTTTTTTTTTTTTTTTTTTTTTTGATCGCCTAGAAGGGGACAGAACAAAAAAAAGAACAAAAAAAAAAAAAAAAGAGCGATATCTGTTTCGTCACATTTCGCCACACTATTTTTTATTTTTATTTTTTTGCCATCTCCATCCAATCTATATTGGCAATCAATTTGTCTATATTTATAAAACAAATTTTTTTTTTTTTTTTTTTTTGAATTTTTTTTTTTTCGTTTTTCTTTTGGAGAATTTAAAATTATCTCGATTCTTAGATTCTCGATTTTTGTTTTCGGATTCTTTCTCACTTAGTAAAATCTATCGGAGAGGAGGGGCGGGGGAGAAAATCTAGAATTTTCTTTCTTTAGATTATTCGCTAGTCGATATCACCGTTTTCCTGTTTTTGTGTGTATTTTTTTCGTTTTGAAACTTTCTCTCTCTCTCTCTCTCGAAAAGATTACCACACCGAATAGAATAATTTTGGCTAATTAAGAAAGCTAAGAAAGCTTCATAATTTGAATTCTTTCATCGATAAGAATTCTTCACAAATCAAAATATTAAATCACAATTAGATTTTGATATTCTCAAAAAAAAAAAAAAAAAAATACCAACTTAATTCATAGAAATCAATTTCAGAGAAAGAGAGAGAGAGAGAGAGTTTACTCCAGTTTATCATCCACCATCCACCATACACCATCCATCATCCATATCCGTTGAACATTTCACGTACATTTACCGTAGACATTCGAATGGTTGCGTCGTTTCGATTTTGTGGTGGCGTGCGTGTGGGCAGGGGGGCGATCACGCCAAGACAACAAAATCATTGTCAACGCCATCGCCAACGACACCATCATCACAACCGGCAGCACCACAAACATCCAACAATCATTCGAGCTTCGATACGATCGCTTTTTTTTTTGTTCGTTTTCGTTTCCCTATCGTTTGCTTTCTTCTCTTTTGTATTTCTGCTTCTTTTTTTCTTCTCTCTGGTTAGGTTTCTATATATTTTTCGTTTCGAAGCTCCGTGTGTGTGTGTGAGTGTGTGTGTTTGTAATCCAAAACAACAACGACGACGTCGTCATCTTCATCTTCACCATCATCATCATCATCATCATCGGTGGTGGTGCCAGTATATTAGAGTGCCAGAGAAAATAAATTGAGAATAAAAACTGCTATTGTTGCATTCATTGCTTTAGTCTCTCTCTCTCTCTCTCTCTCTCTCTCTCTTTTCTCTCTGTTTTTGTTTTGTCGTCATCGATTTTTTTTTCTTTCTAAATTTTTTTTTCAGGTTCATGGTCATTTCGAGTGAGTTCAAACTGATTTCGGAGCGGATCTTTTTTTTTTCTTTTTCTTTTTCTTTCTGGATTCTTTTCTTTTCGATTAGATTTCCCTTGGCTCTCTCTCTTTCTCTCTCTCTGGCTCTTTAGCTCTATGTGCCTCTGAACGTTCGATGATTTCCTTCGTTTTGTTCGATTGTTGAGGAGGAAAAAAAAATGAAGCTTTCGTTTTTGATGGTTCGTTTTTAGAATTTTTTCACCCTTCCCTTTCATGGCGTTTCTTTTTTTTTTTTCTTCTTCGCCAAAGTTTTTTTTACGGATTTTTCTTTTCCTTTTCTTCTTCTTTTCCATCTCTTTTTTTTTTTTTTTTTGATTCTTCCGAAACGATTCTTCGAGTGAAGATTAGACAAGAGAAAACAAGAATGGCAATCATTTTCTTTTTCATTAGGTTAGGTTTGGTTCTTCTTAACCGAAGGGCGTCATTCCTCTCTCTCTCTCTCGTTCGTTGACGAGAGTAGCAATCGTATTGATTTCCATAGAGAGAGAGAGAGAGAGAGAGAGAGAGAGAGAGAGAGAGAGAGAGAGAGAGAGAGAGAATAATATTGTGAAATGTTTGATGGAGATTATTCCAAACGAATCCAATATCTTTTCATAGATTCATCAAATTAGAATTTCAATTCTCTTTTCTATTTCAGACATTCTTCTTCCGAAATCAAAAAAAAAAAAAAAAGCTTAGAATTCGAATCGGCGTCAATTTGGTGAAGAATTTCCGGACTTTTTCTCCAATTCTCTCTTTTCTTTGATTATTCTTGTTTTTTATCTTTTTCTCGATAAACTCTCTCTCTCTCTTTCTCCCTTTCTATCTCACCTGAGATCTTGGGGAAAAACATCGGAAACCTATTGCTTTACACCTTAACATAGCTAAATTGATTTGTTGGTTAGATGAACAAAAGGGAAGAGGATAAGAAAAAGAAGAAGAAGAAGAAGAGAGAGAGAGAGAGAGAGATTGGAATTCTCTCAATGAATCAGAAACAAAAATAATAATAATAATAATAAATGATCAATAATAATAGAGAAGAATTTCACTTTGAAAAATCCACAACTAAGTTTACAACCTAAATGTGAATGGTCTTTTTCTTCTTCTTCTTATTATTATTATTATTATCCTCATTATTTTCAAAAAAAAAAAAAAATCCTCATTCATTTGTTCCTAGATCTTCTTCTCGGCACTTGAGACTCTACCGAATGCTTGAAACTGTTCGTTTCTTTTCTCCCTTCCTCTCTCTCTCTCTCTCTCTCTCTGGCAGTCTATTTTTTTTTTTTTTTAATTTCAATTTCATACTGAATCACTTTCGTAGAATTTTCTCATCTACAACAACGACAGCAACAGCAATCGCAATAGCAATAACATCGACAACAAGTCGAAGATGAAGTCTGACAGGTTATCTTAGGTTATTCCAGATAGCTTTAGCTGGTTCTTTTTCAACTTACACCCCCCGTTTCTTCCACACTCTTCGTTTCTTCATTCTTTGATCGATTGAATTATGTTCACATAGCTTTTAGTTTAGTTGATTGGTCTCTTTTTTTTTTTTTTTTTTTTTTTTTTGCGATCAAATAGAGGAGAATGATTCAATTCGTTGATTCGATCGTTCGTTTGTATCTGTATCGAGTGATATTAATGCTTTATTTAACAATTCCTCTCTCTCTCTCTCTCTCTCTCTCTCTCTCTCTTCCCCATTGATGATGTTATGTGAAAATTGCTGATTTCGATACCGAAACATTCCGAATCAACCGGTTTTTTTCTCCTCTTTTGCTTTTCTTGACATCAATCTCAGACGATGAAGAGATGAAGAAAAAAAAAGTTCTCCTTCTTTTTTTTTTTTTTTTTTTTTTGAATCGAAAGCAAGACGAAGAGAAGAAAGGTAACTAAACCGTAGAGAAGAAAGAGAAAGCTTCACTTCATCTCAATCTTCATCACCATCACTTCTTCACAATCATCATCGCTAGATCCGATGATCGTTGTCGTCTAATGATCGTTGTCTGACGATAATGATTGTTTCACTTCAATCCTCACCTCTCCAAAAGCATCGAAAGCAATCGGAAAAGAATTCGTAATTTTCTTCAAGCGTAATAAGCAAAAAGAAAATACCTAACTCCACTATAAAGTTGTAGTGATAGTAGTAGTAGTAATAATAATAATAATAATAATAATAATAATTCAAAAGGAAGTCAAAACGGAATGGCTGAATGAATCGAATGAATCATTGAAGATGGTGGAAGAGAAAACTAGTCCTTCAACTATTTTTTCTTTTCTTTTCTTTTCTTTTGGTTTGATTTTTTTTTTTTTTTTTGAAAATTTTGTTCTCAATTCTTAGCACAAAACATCGGTATGTTGAGAAGCGTTTCGGAAAAAAAAACTTTTAGATGATCTGAATGATTGGTCATCGAAAAATCATTGCACCATCATAGCAATGGTCATCGAAAATGGAAATAGCTACAGTCTTCTTCTCATTTTGGTCTCTCAGTTCTTCTCTTTCTCGCTACATCGATCTTTGGTTAGGTTGTTGTTTTCGCCTTCTTTCGAAAAAAAAAAAAAAAAAAAATTCAAATTAAAATTTTTTATTCAAACCTAGCAAAAAAAAACCAAACACTTCGATTTCAATCTCTCTCTCTCTCTCTCTCTCTTCCATTCTTATTATTATCATTATTATTATTATTACTATTTCGTTCCGATTTTTGAATGAATCGAATTGATCGAATACATAAATTTTGATTTTAGAGATCAGATATGAAACAATTCTATGATCAATCGATGAATAGATTATCAATCTTTAAAAAAAAAAAAAAACTATTCGAAATTGAGCCATTTAAGTGATATGAATCGCGAAACCTTTCGAATTCTAACCATTATAAACAACAAGAGCTATTGTTGCTGTTGTTGTTGTTGTTGTTGTTGTTGTTAATTTTCTCCAACGATTAAATATTTTTCCCTAGCGAATCATCGAAGAAACAGAGAGAGAGAGAGAGAGAGAGAGAGAGAGAGAGAAACCAGAAAACAAAAGAAAATTTAGATGATGGGCAAAATATAAAAAAAAAAAATGTCAAGGTTGAATCTTCTCCAATTTTTTCCTTTTTCTTCATTCGTTTGATGATGCGAATGATTGGATTCATTACAAATCAAAGTTTTTTTTTTTTTTTTTGATTCTTTGACCTCGATTACTTCTCCTTCCTTTATGTCTCTCTCTCTCTCTCTCTCTCTCTCTCTCTCTCTCTCTCTCTCTCTTAGTTTCGAGTTAGTTTATTAATTTTTTTTTTTCAGTTTTGATCTTAATCGATGTTTGTTCGCAATTAAATATTTCGTTGCATTTTTATCCAGAAAAAATAAAAGAAATTATTTCATTTTTTTTTATAATTCTTTAAATTTTAATTATAAATTAAGAAAAAAAAAAATTTTTTTCCTATTCTAATTTTGGCTCCTCTCTCTCTCTCTCTCTCTCTCTCTCTCCATACAAGTTCAATGTCTTGAACTGTGTTGTTGGATCGATCAGCTCACTGGCTCCACTGACTCTTAAGATGGAACTCTTAGATGTGGTATTAAAAAAAAAAATTGTTTCTAATAGGAATAAATTATTTCAAAATCAAAATTGAATAGAGAACCAATTTCCACTTGCAAAAAAAAAGGAAAAGAAAAAAAGAAAGGAAAAGAAAAATCCTTGAATCCTAAATCTAGGTCTTAATCTTCGACCTTAACCGAAATCTTCGATCTTCTAGCTTTTTATTTTTTTTTGTTTTGTTTTGTTTTGATCAAAACCTAATGACCTTTCTCTCGAACATTCAATTCAATCTGGATCGCTCTCTTTTACTCTCATAGTATTTTTTTTTTCATTTTCTTCTTTGAAATTTCATTCGAAACAAACGACTAGTTCGAAGTATTTTTTTTTCTCTTGATTAGTATTTCAATCTAAAACTAAGTTTTTCATTGTTAACAATCTTTGAAGATTTCTATTTATTGATCTAATTTTTGCTCTTCCTCTTACCGTCTTATTGCTTTTCGGAGGAGAAAATAGTTTTTTTTCCTTCTCCATTTGAATGTTTGTTGTGGAAAAATCAAATTGTACACTTTATACTGTACACTGTACACTGTTTTTTGTCTATGAACTTTGACCTTCACTTTGAACAGTGAACAATTTTATGCGCGTGAAAAAATCTAAAAGAATCTACTCGCTCTCTCTCTCTCTCTCTCTCTCTCTCTCTCTCTCTCTCTCTTCCTCTCTTGTCCTTGTCTCTATTCAAAAAAAAAAAAAATTTGGTTTCTTTCGAACATTGAAATTTAGCATAGCATCATCATCATCGTCTACTTAAAACAACCGCAAATAAATCCATATAAAAATATCCACAGCTAAGCGAACTTTCTTCTTTCATCTCTGTTCCTAGTCCTCTAAAGCTTTAGGCGAGAAAAAAAAAATTTTTTTTTTTTTTTTTGCTCTAATTTTGGTTGTTGCTGTTGTTGTTGTTGATCTCCATAATTTCTTTAATAGAAAGAGAGAGAGAGAGAGAGAGAGAGAGAGAGAGAGAGAGAGAGAGAAAGAGACATACAAACCTCGAAAGATAGGCTCTCGAAATGTGCTATGGATATTTTTAGCATTTCAAGTTCCTAGGGTCAGTTCCGCAAGTGTATCATCTTACTTCATCTCTCTCTCTCTCTCTCTCTCTCTCTCTCTCTCTCTCTCTCTCTCTCTCTCTCTCTCTCTCTCTTTCTTTCTTTCTGTTCTCTTGTCCGATTTTTTTTTCCTATCTCTCCTATGACCATCATCTCTTTTATGTTTTTTGGGGTATCTTTTTTTTTTTTTTTTTGCAAATTTCATTGAAGAAAAAAAAAATCTCCACCACCCCCACCCACTCACTGACAATGAATGAACAATGTTTAATCTCCAACAACATCATCATCATCATCACAATCATCGAGATCATCATTTCGATGTTTTCAGTTTTCAGTACGAATTGAATCAGCTTAGATCTGAGCTTAGATCAAATAGCAACCAGACGAAAATAAATAAATAAATAAATAAAAATAAAAAAAAAATAACCTGTGGCTTCTATGGCTATGAGAGCAACATATAAGAAACGAGGCCAACGAAGCAATGAAACGGATCGAAAAAAAAAAGAAAAGAAAAGAAAAGAGCACAAGAGGATTGGGGGAATGGGAATGGGGGTTGTTCTTTTCGTTCAATTCACTCAATTCCATCACAACTTTGGTCTTAAAGTGTTTTTTTTTCTTTTTCTTCTTTTCCTTCTTCCTCTCTGGTTTTTTGAGACTAAATTTAGCAATCGCTATCATTTTGAAGGTAGACGATTCAAATTGTAGACATATTAATATGTCTACAATTTGAAATTTTTTTTCTTGTAACAAGCCTAACACCACTCAATTGAAACTTTTTTTTCCAATCTCTCTCTCTCTCCCCCTCTCTCTCTTTCTCTGTGTGTGTATAGTGTGTTACACTCAACTATGTTGGATCTTCCTGACATTGTTCTATTTCTTCCCTCTCGTAGTTCATCTTTGTCCGTTTGGTTCCGTGAAATGTTTGTTCCTATCGAGAGACCCCCCTCTTCTTCATTAAACTAACACCTTTCTCGATCCACATTTCTTTTTCTTGATGATGATGATGATGATGGTGATGACGAGATGGAGGTCGAAATTTTTTTTGTACGAAATATTTCTTAGGTTTATATTACAGACAATCAATTCGTCTATTACCTACATTTATTTCCTTCACAACAATCTCTTCAAAATATCGAAACGAGACAGAAGAGAAAACAAGGTTATAGAGTTTTTGTTTCTCTCTCTCTCTCTCTCTCTCTCTTTCTCTGTTTCATCTCGATCACCTCGACCTTTTTAACTTTGACCTTTTTCGATTCCACTTCTATCTTTTCATACAACAATCAATGTGATGATTTGGTCGAAGTTCGATTCTTTTTTCACTGGAAAACAAAATACATTACCACATTCAAGGTGGATCTTGATGCTTGGAATTTTTTTATTATTTTTTTTATTTTTTTTTTTGGAAACTCAATTTCAAATCCGCCTGTTCGAATGATCGAAACTTAAATCGAATTTCTCGAAATGAATTCAATTTCATTATCATTTTAATTTGATACTAAAAAAAAAACGTCTAGAAATTTTTTTTTTTTTTTTTTTTTGAATCTCTTCTCTACTCTTCTCCTCTTCTCAGTCTAGAGAAGAGATTCGAGAGATAGAAATGCTTAACTCTTCATTGAATGATTACATCATTGAGATTTTATTTTTATCTTCTAAAATAAGATTTTTTTTCTAGTATTCCTGTTTCGCTTTTCACTATGATCAGATGATGATAACAAAAATGGTATTCCCCTAACTTTGATCTCTCTCTCTCTCTCTCTTCCTTTATGTGTTTCCATATAGTAAAAATAATAATAATAATCTCAATCATGAGAAAGATGGATTTTAAAACGGGGGGGGAGGACAGAAGAAATAGGGCAAAAAACGAATCGGTAAACTGTTTTAAGATCATAACCTAAACTAAGAGAGAGAGAGAGAGAGAATCTATGATTAGTCTTTTCCTATCTATCCAAATTGCTGACGATAATAATGATGATTGTGATGGTTGTGAGAGAGAGAGAGAGAGGGACATGAATTAAGTTAAGTAAAAAGATTTGATCGGTTTCGAAGCACATTCCCACAGTGATTTCTCTTACAAAATTTTTTACTCTCTCTCTCTTTCTTTCTCTGAAACATTTTTAACAGTGTAGAACAGACAACAACAGCAACATGGACATGGATCAAAGAGGAGAGAGAGAGAGTGAATGGAGAACAGTTTCCTTTTTTCTCTCTCTCCTTCTTCTTCTTCTTCTTCTTCCTCTCTTTTTTTTCTAACCGAACCTAACACCAAACCTAACACACACACACAAACCGAAAGCATTGAATCCTAAATAGAGAATAGAAAATAGGAAAAAAAAAATTTTCAGTGTCAATCAGAGTCTCAGAGAATCCACACACACACACACACACTCACACACATTTACAAGCAGAGAGACTCTCTCTCTCTGTTGGTGTTTGCATTTTGTCTTCGATGTCTGTTTGTCTTCGGCTTGTTTTCTATTCTCTTTCTTCTTCTTTCTAGTTTCAGATAAACGAATAAAGGAAAGATACAACAGCTCGAATGAATAAGAGTGCCGGAGAGAGAG
>CP080486.1:532500-580000 GCA_020844145.1 Sarcoptes scabiei
TCAAATCTTAAGTATTATTATTATTATTATTATTCTTATTATTACAATCACTAACATTCTCATCATTAGCAACGAAAACTTTTCTCTGGTCTTTCCTTCTAAAATGAATCCTTAATAGACAAAGGAAGAAAGGAAGAAGAGAGGAAGGGGAAGAAAATTTCGAATGTTTCAAACTCCCTCTTTTTTTTTGGAGATGAATTATTATTATTATTATTATTCTAGAATTTCTCTCTCTCTCTCTCTCTCTCTCTCTCTCTCTCTCTCTCTCTCTGTGTTTGTCTTTTGGATGCTATGATTTGAATGGAGAACGAAGATCAGAGTTCTCAATTTCAATTTCGATAATAATTTATTCCAAACATCGAAGCGTTTGTGCTCTTAGAAATGATTCTCTCTCTCTCTCTCTCTCTCTCTTCCGTTTGTTTGATGAAAATTTTTTTTTTCTCTGGTCTTTTTCTCAAAGCCATTCTTCATCACAGCAACAGCACCAAACACACATTTGGTTTGGTTGTTGTTGAAGTTTATTATTATTACTACCACATAGGAGTAAATTTATTTCCATCTAGATTTACTCTACAATTATATGCTGCTATCTCTCTCTCTCTCTCTCTCTCTCTCTCTCTCTCTATCTTTCGCTATATCAGTTGGTGCGTTTTGATTTTTTTTTTTCTTTTTCGTTTTCTTTTTGCTAATTTTATTTTTCTATTTTTTTTTTTTTTCGTTGGAATCCAAAGTTCCGGTGCCAGCGACCTAATTCAAGGATAAAATGTAGAGTGCTATTATTATTATTCTTATTGAATGTGTATGTATGTGTGTGTGTGTGTAGAGTGGTGCACATTGTATAATCATTGCATCGCTAACTAAACTAAACTAAACTATTCACAATTCAATCGGCGGAGTGAAAAAAAAAAAAAGAAAAACATATCACTAGGCCAGACCTCTCTAGACGACGTCAAAATCTAATCGCGTTTTGGGAACATAACTCAAGAGAGAGAGAGATGGGGGAAAGGATGAATAGGGGGAGAGAAGTAGAAAAATGAAACGAGAAATACAAATTGCATTTATTTAATAATAATATCAATACTGTTATTATTATTATTATTATTTTGGCAATCAGTTAGATTTGATCGTTTTCTCTCTCTCTCTCCCAATTGATTTCATGGCTTTCGGTATCTTTCATCAAAAAAAAAAAAAAATGAATCGGAAATAATGTGGGCGATTTGTTTTTTTTTCTCGTCTCTCTCTCTCTCTCATCTCTTTTTTTTTTTTTTTTTTTTTGATAATTCTAGATGTAGAAAGAATTGTTAATGATGATAATTTCGAATGAATTCATATTCCTTTCATATATAGAATATGTGAAATTCTAAAAAAAATCAATTCTTTTCCTGCTCTCGATTTCTAATCTAATTTCTAATTGTTTAATCGATTGAATTTCACAGCCAGTTTTAAAGTTTTTTTCGAGAGAATTTTTTAAGGAAAAAAAAAACTCAACACTTAGCAGTAGCAGCAGCAGCTCCGTTGAAGGGAGTCTTCAAAAATTTTGGATTATTAAAAAAAAATTCGAATCCCAAAACAAATCATTGAACTTGACCTAGCTTCTCTCAACGCTTTTTTTAAGCTCTAATTTTTTTTTTCATTTACTTTCCTATAACAAAACATCATTCCGCTTTTTTTTTTAATGCCACAAGCTCGATTGTTTCGACGAGAATGCTGAATTGATGCGTGTTCAAAAAAAAAAAAAAAAAAAACAAAGAAGAAGGCGTAACCTTTTTGTGAATAGAAGTTAGATTTATGGAAATGAAATGAATCCATTTAGATTCTAAAAATATATCACTCAACACTTAATCAAGAACCTTTTAGTGAATAGTTAATGACCTTAATCGGCCTTGTTACGATATATGGTGTACGTAACAAATAATCGATTTCGATAGGCTAATAAAAATTTCAATGTTCCAAGTCAAATGATTTTGATTGCATTTTCATTTTTTTAATGTTCGCTTGGATCTCTCCAAGGTAGCTGTCTTTCTTTCTCTCTCTCTCTCTCTCTCTCTCTCTCTCTTTGTGTCTCTGTAGGTTTCATCTCGAAGGAAACCAAAGAATGAGATCGAAAGTGTCAATGTCATTGTCTTTCGATGTAGCGATTGCCAAGTGTGGATTGCAAGGCTTCGAAATTTTTTTTTTGTTCGCTTTTACAAATCAAATGAAGTTTGGAATTGTAACTTTTTTTTTTTTACTAGGTTAATGACATTTTTTTTCGCAACAAAAAATTTCCTCTCAAATTTTTTTTACTCTATCAAACGAATGAAGAAGAAAAAATCGATTTTTCATTTTTTTTTATAGCTTCAGACAGAAAAAAAACAGGAGGGGCAGATTGTTGATATTGAGTTGGTGGGTGTTTAGGTGTTTCGTTACGAAATGTTTTTATTTTGTATTTTAATTTTTTTTTGAAACGAAAACTTTTTCGAAGAGAAGAAAAAAATCCAACCGATTCTATTGATATTCGATTAGAGTCTGTTGAAAATTCAATGATTTTAATCTCTAGTATTGTGGAGATTCATAATAAAACCCTAGTCTCTAGGCGATTCTGATTTCCTAGATTGATTAAGGCGATGGTTACGGTTTTGTTGTCGAGAGGCCGGAGAAGAGGGGGATATGAAAACAACATCCGTATGATACTTTCACTTTTTAGCTCTCTCTCTCTCTCTCTCTCTCTCTTGGTTTATTACGCTTGTTGTTCAATCATTTTGACGGCCTTGGTCTTCAAATTTCGATTGTTCGATTTTTTTTTCCATTCATAATTCAAATCGAATCTTGTTCAGCTGTTTATTTGCTTCAGCTTTGATTCGTTTCGAATGAGCGTTTATGTTTATTTTTTTTTTTTTTTTTTTGTAAATCGGAAGAACCTTCTCTTTATTTAGCATTTCAGAAGTCTACGAAGAGATTAGTAGTTTGATTGGGTCGTTTTCGAACGTTTAACCAAAATGAAAAGACCAGATTTTATTGACAAGGAAATCTAAAACACTCACAACTACACACACACACACACTCGCAATAGTTAAAGACGAGACAATGATATCATAACAACAATAAGAGAGAGAGAGAGAGAGAGAGAGAGAAAGAAATAAGAACATAAATTCGGTAACCTCGAACTTTGAATTGAGGTCAAATGCTTAGGAAGCTTAGAATGCAAAAAGAAGCTGTCTGAATTTTTTTTTATTTCAGGTGTCATGTTCTAATGACACACCAACACACACACACACACAGAGAGAGAGGTTGACTTAAAGTCAACCGAACAAAATGGAACAAACAAAATATTCTATTTTAGTTCTATTCCATAAGGAAAAAGGGAGAGAGAGAGAGAGAGAGAGAGAGAGAGGCGATTCTAGATCAAAGATTAAGCTGATGATTGAATCCTCAAATGGACAATCAACAATTGTGCTAGAGACAAAAGCTAGCGTAGTATTTTCTCCCCCATTCCATAGCTATTAATATTTTTTTCCCATTTCCTTTTTTTTCCACATCTCTGTGAACAGACAGATATAGGTCTATTGTTCAGGGATTTTTTTTTCTCGACCGAGAGAGAGAAAGAGAGAAAATGCCCATTTTCAATCCATCTTGTATCCCGTTTGATCGTTGAATTGTATTCGAACAAGATAGACAATAATCGATAATGAATTTAGGATGTCTTCAATCCAGAGAGAGAGAGAGAGAGAGAGGGAAAAAGGGTTAAATTTTACATTTCTACGGAAGAAATTGTCGATTTGTTGGTTGGTTGATTGGTCGGTGTGTGTGTGTTGCATAAAAAGATTAACCTTGATCTCTAACTTGAACTTGATTGAGCTTATGATGATAATGGAACATATTGAAACAATTCCGAATAAATTATAAACTCTCCCACGTATCTAAGATATTCATTTGTTCGCTAGGCAAAAGAGAGAGAGAGAGAGAGATCGAGAGAGAAAATCGAATCAATTTTGAATTATGAAATTTTCTCTTTCCTCCTTACTCCTTGAATTTTTTTTTCTCCTTCATCATCGTTTCCTCATTGTTCTAGGATATTCATTTTCATCGATCACCGATTTGTTGCTTTTGTTGTTGATTTTTTTTCGTTTCTGAAAAAACAGTGCTATCGATTACATTATGCATATCGAATGTTTAGATCAATGATTATGTTCGATTGATTGTTTCAATTTGGGATTGTGTTCGAAAAACTTATCGATAGGGCCCTAGAATGCAACAAATGATTTCATTCTTATACCCGGCGATTGATTGATTGATTAATTAATATTTCTTTTTTCTCTCTCTCTTTCTCTCTCTCTCTCTCTCTCTCTGGTCCTTTTCTTTTCCACTCTAGTCGATGGATGTGAGCTTAGCTCATCAGAATCGATATCACCATCATCTAGCTCATCATCTCCATCATCATCATCATCATCGTCGTCTGCATCATCGTTATCGTTTTCATCATCACCGAAATCGATTGGTTCGAACACAAACAAAACATCCGTTTCGAATGCATTCGGTAACACTAAATCTTCATCAACTAACGGAAATGTCACAAACAATGGATCTCTATCTGGATCGACAACAAATTCACCATCGATAACAATTACAACAACTACGACAACAACGACAACACCAACAACAACCGGTACGAATTTGTTGCAAAATATTCTACAACAACAACAACAGCAACAGATTCTAAATCATCTTAATAATCATAATCGATGGTCACCGACGAATAGCCGAAACAATCTTCATCATCAGCAACAGCAACAGCAACAGCAGCCATCGGTGAATGGATCCTCTCAGACAACCAATACTAATTCACCTTTACCACCATCGCCAGCTGATTCCGGTGTCAGTGATGTTGATTCACATTATAGTTCGAATGATGAACAAAATCATCATCATCATCACCATCATCATCAACAACAACAACAACAACAACAGCAAGCATTGAATTCCAATTTTTCTCAACATAACTCTTTCTACTATGCACAACAACAGCAACAGCAACGATCACAATCGAACGCTCAATGTAAGTGTGCTTTGCTCTGATTCTTTGGGGAACACAAAAAAAAAACTGATCCAAAACAACAAAATTGATTAGATTTCGATAGATTCGATAGATTTGTTAAATTTGTTAGATTTTGTCTTCCGATTATCAATTCGATTCTTTAAGGTAGAAGTTTCTTGGAATTTTTTTTTCGTGTGTGTGTGTGTGTGTGTACGAAGACGAGTGAAACTATTCCTTTCGATCGTTTTAAAACGATACAGAATCAAAAACAAAATCGAAGAAAACCAAAACCAAAAAAAAGGAAGGGAGAGAGAGAGAGAGAGAGAGAGAGAGAGAGAGAGAGAGAGAGAGAGAGAGAGAGAGAGCAGAATGTTTTTTTTTTGTTCTTTGCTTAGGTTTAAGAACCTTCGAGTGGTAATTATCATCTCGATTTAGAGAGAGAGAGAGAGAGAGAAGGAAATAAAGTGTGTTTGTTCTGTTTATCTGTTTTTATGTTATTGATTGATTGAGAAGAGTTAAAACTAAAAGCTTATTTAGATATTTTCTTCATTTCCTTTTTGGTTTTTTTTTTTTTGAAAATTTTTTTTCTCGTCGTTTCCCTTAGCGCCCTCCCCCTAGATAGCTAGAAATTACTATTATTAAAAATAATCTAATAGTTAGTAATGGAGGAAAGATTTGAAAAGGGTTCGAAATCGAAACCATAGAATCTATTTCGTTTTGTTTTGTTTTCATCAAAAATCATAGCGGTTTTGTTGTGATAATTTCATTTCATTTCATTCAAAAAAAAAAAAAAATGAACAAAATGAAATGAATCGTTGCCGATCGAAAGAAAAGCATTGCATTTCCGAAAGCCGAAGGATAGAGGTGGAGGGAGATTCGATGACTTTTTTTTCTCTCTCTCTCTCTATCTTCTCGCAATTCCCTAATCAGATTCTCAATTGAAACTAATCCACTAAAAACTAATTAAAGAAGCTGAACGAAACGAATTGATCGCAACAATCAAAGTTGATCGATCTGAATCTATTCGAATCTTGCTTGCTTAAGATATCTCTATCTATCGTTTGCGTCTATCGGCTCTAAATGAAATCCATATTGTGGTGATATCAAATTATCGCTATCCGCTCTCTCCATCCGTCTATCGCCATTCACTTTCATCAATCGGCTTTGAAGCGATTAGAGAGAGAGAGAGAGAGAGAGAGGGAATTTTGATCTATCGGAATCCTATCTCTCTCTGTTCGGTCTCGATTTTTTTTCCTCCATCGAGAACTACTAAACCTAAATCAATAATAATAGTAATAATAATAATGATGGTAATGATCTTCCATTCCATTCCGCATACACATACACCACCACCAACACCAACACCATCACTACAACCACCTCAACCATCACAACCATCACAATCTTTCTTGTATAAGCAATCTAGATCTATCTATCTATGTAAAACTTGGATTATTTTTACTGTTGCCATTTTTTTTTGATCCGTTGCTGTTTTATTTTCGTTTTTCGTTCTCCTCCCCTCCCCTCTCCCATATCTCGATTCGGTTTTGATGTTGAGATGTTAAATGCTTTGGATCTGGATTTGGTATCGAAATTTAAACCTTTTTCTCACAATTGCTTCTCCCTTTTTGCCTGCGCCTTATCGTATGCGTTTGCTTTCTTCTCTTCTTTTCACTTCTTTCACTTCTTCTCTTTCTTTCGATATTTGTTCAATATCTACAGCTATGGAACGTGGAACGTTTCGATTATACAGCACCATCACACACACACACACACACACACAAATACACAGAGCTTAATTTTGATCGTTGGTTTTGTTTGTTTGTTGGTTGGTTTTAACCTTGGCGCCGATCAACCAAAGTCACCGGTACATTCAACCCAGTGACATTGAAAATTTCTCTATACAAAAAAAAAAAAAAAAAAATTTCGGTTTATTTCTATTTTTCCTGAGAATTATTTCTCTCTCTCTCTCTCTCTCACTCTAGCGTTTTTTTTTTGCTTTTTTTCTGAGATAGATAGAGTTGGTTTGGTTCTCATTCATTCATTCATTCGTTTGCGATAACGTTTTTTTTTTGGTTAAACGTTAGTTTCATTCTCTGGTACTATTGGGGCTCGATTTTTTTTATCTATTGTGTGAACCCCCTCCCCTAGAGTACCCACCATCACACCGTAATCATCGCCATATTGATCGCCAAATATTCTCTCTCTCGTCGAATCGATTTCGAATCAAATTAGTTTCATTTTGTTGATCATTTCACTCGTATCAGTAATATACAATCAAAATACCAAGTGAAAATATTCCATATCATTTTGGAAGGAAAAAAAATCAACAAGCAATAAAAATTCTCCGAAAAAATTCAAAAAAAAAAATGTCAAGAATATACCCAGTTAACAAAGAGAGAGAGAGAGAGGAGAAGACGGGAGGGGAGGGGGAAGAGGGAGCAATACAAATGATTGAAAAAAGGAAGGAGTTATCGTATTACTAGTATTATCGTATTATTATTATTATTATCAATTTCTTGTGTTTTTTTTCCTTTCTATTTTATTTTATTTTTTTTTTAATTGCCAAGTATTGATGATGATGATGATGATGATATGATGTTATGAAATCATCATCATCATCATCATCATCATCAAACTAGACGATGAAATAAAAAATTTCAATTGAATGAAGGAGTGATGAAGCAGAAACATTTGATGGAATTAGATTCGAAACAAAAATAGAAATATGGATCGATCCAAGTTCAAGGTTTCTCTCGGGAGTTCGTTTCCAAATAGCTAATCAAATCGAGTCCTATTTCGAAAGAGATTTGCAAAAAAAAAAATCCCTCTCTCTCTCTCTCTCTCTCTCTTTCGAATCCCTTTGTATCGAAATCGCTATCTTTGCACTAGGAGAACCAAAAGAGAGAGAGAGAGAGAGAGAGAGAGATAGAAGCTATATCTAGCTCCAAATTTATTTGTAGCCTCGAGGTCAAGATTATTTCGATTACAAATCGAAACCCAAAAGAAAAAAATTGTTCGAAAAAAATAAAATATCAAACTTAAATCTTTCAATCAAAAAAAAGCCTACGAACGATCTAATCTATCTCCTTATAGATGGGTGTATGGGCGTCTTTCAAATCGAAAACAAAACAATTTGAAGATATTTGTTCTCAATGGATATCATCTCTCTCTCTCTCTCTCTCTCTCTCTCTCTCTCTCTCTCTCTCTGAATTGAAGTTCTAAAAAAAAAGAAATAAAATCAGTCAAGAGAAAAACTAACCTCTGTTTGATGATCATTTCTATCCAGGTAAAATTATTGTCAAAAAAAAAAATTCTCAACCAAAATCATAGACCTAGTTATGATCGCTCCAACCAGCTTGTCTGGTATCTCTCCCTCTCTCTCTCTCTTTCTTTCTCTCCTTTTTTTTGTTGTTCTCTTCATTCCGCCATCTTTGATTTGATTACGGTGATGATGAAGATAGATAATCGTTGAGACCATTAAGTTGTTTAGATAGAGTTCGGTTTGCCTTTTTCGGAAAAGATTTCATCTCTTCTCTCTTCCCCTCTCGTTCGAAAAGATGAAGAAGATAAAGAGAAAACTAGGATTTGAGGTCATGACCTTTTTTTTTCTTTGCTTTCTGAAATATTTTTTTTTTCCTTCTTGTGGATAAAAATATCGATTTTTTTCCTTATTCCTGCTCAGCAATCTCTCTCTCTCTCTCTCTCTCTCTCTCTCTCTCTCTCTCTCTATCTCTGTGTGGCACTATCTCATCGCTTGACATTGATTATCGTTGGCGTCGTTCTCTCTTTCGATGAAAATTGCGCCAGTATATTATAGTGAGGATTGACTAGAGATTCATTTCGATAGTTGAAACAACAAAATTTAGACTAATAATTCGATTTCGATGAGAACGAAACGATTTAAATTTAAACTTTTTCATTTTTCTTTTTTTTTGTTTTGTTTTGTTTCAATTGCAATTAGAATTTGATTGATTGCTTTCTCTCTCTCTCTATCTCTCTCTCTCTCTCGCTCAATGGTGTCTTTAGTTCGATGTAAAAGTTTTGATCGGAAGCGAATAGTTTTCGTTGAGATAGAAATTGATACCGTTTTGTGTGATTTAAGTTTGGACTTGATTAGAAGTTGTTATTCTAGGATCTTAGCTAAATTTTGGATTTCGATTCTAGTATTAATATTTCAAATTATTAGAACAGTGAGAAGTTCTACGATTGATGGGATTAAAATTTAAATCACAACCTTGTTCTTGACCTCTAGAAAAAAAATAACAAAAATGAAATTCTTGACTTTTGTGGCTTACTTCATTTGAATCTTGGTACTTCTTGTTGTACTGAGATCGATCAGAGTTCTCACTGAAAAATCTGGTGATTTTCTACACCAGAATCGAAAAAAAAAACAATTCAAAGTCTTAATTAATTGTTTCAAATTAATTAGAGTGGTTGAAACGAGAGAGAGAGAGAGAGAGAGAGTGGAAAAAACATTTGATTTTCATTCCGATGATGTTACAGCATCAGGGTAATTTTTTAATGCGAAGATTTTATAAATTGTCTAGTTGCAAGATTTCATCGATTCAATATTACACGGTTTGATACCTTCGATACGATATTCTCAATGAACGAACATTCTGTAACTCTTCTCTCTCTCTCTCTCTCTCTCTCTCTCTCTCTTGATCGATGAAATGATTTTAATTAGCTAGAAGAAAAACAAAAAACGAGAAGAATCTAGGGATTAAATTTCGATAATTTTGATCGATAAGTTTTCCAAAAAACCTAATCGCTCATCCTTCTCTCTCTCTCTCTCTCTCTCTCTCTCTCATCATTAATCGTTTTGAATCTTTATGGCTATGATTTGATCCGTACGAAAACGGGGAGCCATATCAATCAGGACAGAGAGAGAGAGGGAAACGATTAGAATACGATAGGGAGCCATAGTGAGAATTCATGGAGGCATTTCAAAATGCTATAATTTACCCATAGTATTAGTATCCCTATCGAATGGTTATTATTATTATTATTATTATTATTATTACATGTTCACCTTGAAATAGTACAACGACTCTCTCTCTCTCTCTCTCTATATTATCTTGAATCTATATTAGAAAATTTGATGATGAAGTAATGTATGCGTATCCATGTCTCTCTCTCTCTCTCTCTCTCCTTACGTGTGTGTGATTTGTTTGTCTTCAGACTGGGCTTATATTTACGGTTTGCAAAAAAAAACATGACGAGAGAGAGAGAGAGAGAGAGCGATTTTCCTCTTAAAATTCTGATTGCAAATGTTCGGAATCTTCATCGATTCGGATCTAACTGAGAGAGAGAGAGAGATTTGTTACGATATGTAGCGCATACAATCTGTTAAAGGATTTATTGTTTTTTTTCTCTCTCTCTCTCTCTCTCTCTCTCTCTCTCTCTCTCTCTCAAAGCCAAGATAATTCTAGACAAATTTCAGATTTTTCCCCATCTCTCTCCCCTCACTTAAAAATTGATCCCTAACGAAATTGGTTAGAAAAACTTCGGTAAACGATTCGTCTAATCTCGAAGCGATTCACTCCTCACCTCCCCAGTCTCCCATTATCTCTCCCCAGACCATTTGGATTTGTTTGATTGAAAATTTGAATGATTTTTTGGTAACAAAATTCTTTCAACACAGAAAAAAAGGGAATTAAGAATGAAATGAATGAATGATTGGATAAGGTTTATTATCAGCATCTTTATCTTTATCGATTGCTTGTTGATAGAATTTGGATCAATTGAAAATCAATTTTGAATTCAAAAGCAAAATGGAGATTCTCTGAGAAATGGAGATTTGATTTGAATTGATTTGGATTTCTTTGATTCTTGTTTAGATCAATATACAATCAATTAATTTATCATTGAATTTGAACAGAATTTTTGTTTCGAATATTTCTGATTTAAATCTGATTTAAATTTTATTACAAATTTTCCGATTGAACTCATAAGAATACAAATAGAAATCTAGCCAAGCGAAATCTGTCTTGTTATTTTTGTTACATCTATTTCTTGAAAAATTGAATAAATAGTAATTAGCTTTTTTTTTTAATTTTATTTTTGACAATATCTCGAACGATGGTATAATAACAGATGGATCGAGTGTTTCGTTGGCATCACAAACCAATTCTGGTCATTTTACGCAACGATTTCAGCCAACCAATTTTTCACATCCAAACAACGGTGGTCCATTATCGATCTCACCGAAATCTGGTCAACCATCATCGAACGTTGCTGGTCTGATCGTTGGCGCTGGACAAGGTGGTGCTGGTCTATTTGGCTCAATCGATTCTTCTAGTTCAAATAATGTTGTTTCATCAACGCCGAACGCTCAACAACAACTTCTTTCGGCAGCATTGCAACAACCAAACAGGGTACTTGGTAATGGTGGTTCGATTACAAACGTTCCAACATTGCTTCAAAGACGGCAACCATTATCAATGGATTCGTTTTATAGTCAACATTTTGTTAGCAATCAAAGTTCAACTCTCGGTGATCATAGTAAAGGTGAACAAATCTTCAACATTTGTGTTGCTAAGTTTGAAGAAAATTCTAACATAAATTTTCCATTTTTTCTCTCTCTCTCTCTTCTATGAATGAATTAGCTTTGAATATGTCCAATTCGATTGATGATCAGCATCATCTCTCTCCATATCAAGCTTCACATCATCATATCCATTCTCAACATCAATCAGTCCAACATCCTGGTCATAATGGATTGATTCTAACCTCACCGAACGCTTCACAAAGCTCATTGATCAATGGTTCAGCATCGGGTGTTGCCGGTATGCAAGCATTGAAACGAAAAAAGGGCCGTAAACCGAAAGGTTTAGATGGACAGAATGGATCATCATCGGCGACACCATCGACGACATCGACCACAAATCATCAAAATCATTCGAATAGTATAACATCATCGAATACAAAACGAAAAAGTCGTGAAAGTAAGCTAGTCGATAGTTTTTAAAAGATCGATCATTAGCTCATTTTGATTTTGATCTAATCTTTTTAAAAAAGGTTCAACAACTTATCTATGGGAATTTCTTTTGAAACTACTCCAAGATAAAGAATATTGTCCACGATACATCAAATGGACTAATCGAGAGAAAGGTTTGCTAAGAATAATTTTCCACCACACGCTTTGATTCCATCATTATACTAATTCTCTACAAAAAACTCACTACTATCATTAGGCATTTTTAAATTGGTCGATTCGAAAGCTGTTTCACGGCTATGGGGTTTGCATAAAAACAAACCAGATATGAATTATGAAACTATGGGCCGAGCTTTAAGGTACCATTGCATTGTAGAATCTTTGATGTGAGGATAACCAATTACTAATCTTTCTAAATTTTTTTTTCTCTCAAGGTATTATTATCAACGTGGAATTCTAGCCAAAGTCGATGGTCAACGTTTAGTCTATCAATTTGTCGATGTACCAAAAGATATTGTCGATGTTAATAACTATAATATCTCTACAAATAATGATAACAACAACAACAACAACAACAACAGCAACAACAACAATGGTCCAATCAATCATCTAAGTAATGTCAATAATGTGACCAATTTGATTATGAGCTCGAACAGCGGTGGTAATGTTGCTTCGATTTTGAACGGAAGCTCTTATGCATCTCTTGGCTCTCCTTTTCATCTGTTGAATGGTGGCATCGGTGCTGGTAATGCTACCGCATCATCTAATTTATTAGGATCGAATGTCTCCACTACCACCACCAATATTTCGGTGAGCTCGAACGGCAATCCAAATTCATCGTTCGAAGCTTATGCTTCTGCAATGAAACGAGCAGGTTAGTTTTTGTTCACCGGAAATTTCAAACTAATTTTTTTGTATTTTCTCTATGCAGTCGATACAAGTCCAATGAAATGTGATTCATTCTCGTTGGATGATCTTTGAAGCTGTTGTGTTGTTGGATCAAAATGATTGCTCATCTCATCGAAAAGAATGTTCCACAATCGAACTAGAAATCTAAGGCGGAAAACAAAAAAAAAAAAAAAAAAAAAGATTTCGATTACAAATCGAATTTCAAATCTCATTGCTAATCTTCAAATTTTTTTTTCTCTCTTCAAATCTTCAAACAAAGAAGCTTATTTAATTTTCTTTCGTAATTAAAAGACCAAAAAAAAAAAAAACAAAAACAAAAACAAAAATAATTAAACTAATTCTTTCAAACAAATTTAATTTCAATCAAAACAAAAACAAACAAAATTCGATTCCAAAATTTCGATATGTATATGTTTGGAACGGAAATCAACAGAGACACACACACACAGCAACGAAAAAAAAAAAACTGAAACAAACCAACCAACGAACCCATCCAATTCATCAGTGAGATTATAAAACAAATTTTATTTTCTATATCTATTTTGCTATTGATTTTTCTGATTTTTTTTTAGTTTTTTTTCAAATTTCATCTCTCTCTCTCTCTCTCTCTCTCTCTTATTGATATCTTTTTTTTTCACTGTTTAATCCAACACCTGTAATATGTGAATGCGCTAACATATATTGAAATTGTTATGATTTTTAATCTATTTGTTTCTCTCCCTCTCTCTTTCTCTCTCGCTCTCGCTTTACCTGTGAAAGACAAACAAGCGCAAGAAGAACAAAAAAAAAAAAAAAAAGTCCAAATATATTTTTCAATTGATTTGATTCGAAATTTTTCTTCGATTTCGAATTCGATTTTTCCAACCCTAACCTTCGCCTCCAATCTATGTTCGATGTTTTTTTTCTTCTCTCGATCTTTGATGTTTGTTTGTGTGATGATCATTTTGATGATCATACCGGTTGGAAAATCAAATCTTTTTTTCTCTTCCCAAAATTTGTTTCCTCTGTTTTTTTTTTTGGTCGAAACAAAACAAAAAACATTATCGAACTTATTTTTCTTGAGACTCAAACTCAATCACACCCAAACACCCATTGATCCAAGAGTGAATGCTGAGAAAGAGATTCTTCAAGAGCTGTTCTTTTCCGATTCTAACCTATCAAAAAAAAAAAAATTGTTATTTCTATAATTTTTTTTTTTCGCTTTCCGTCTCTGATTTCATCCATATCTAATCGATTGTCATTCTCGGATTCTCATCAAAGCAAACAACAACGACAACAACAACAACCGGAATCTAATCAAACGGAAACGGAAACAAAAAAAATGCAGAATGTGATTTATGTGTTAAAGTTGACGGTTTGATCTAATCGAAATCAAAGAGAGAAGAAGATGAAGACGAAGCTTAAGAATTTGAGGAATAAAAGGATTAAGAGGATTGAAAGTTTTGACCATCTCTCTCTCTCTCTCTCAATGTGTTATAATTGTTGTTTGTTTTTGTAATTTTATTTTTTTTTTTTTTTTGGTTTCATTGTTTGTTTTCGATATCGTCGTCTTCATCTTTATCATCTTTGTTTCTCTATTGGTTTGTTTGTTTGATCTGATTGTTGGTTCGTTTGTTGATGATGATCATCATCATGATCATGATGATATTTTTAAATCCTCGAGATATTTTGTTTATTCCCTTGATATTTTTTTTTTTGAAATTTTCAAAATTTTATAATCCATTTTGATTGTTTTGAACATTGTTTTTTTTTGCTATCAAAAAAAAAAACAATTATCTCTCCAATTTGTTGGCTTCTCACCTGGAAACATCTCCAACACCAAACAACATCAACTCCACCAACACCTAGATTATTCAATCTTTCAAACTCATCAACAATCATCTCTATCATCAACATCATCATTCCGATTCTATCTATTTAATTGATTCGATTTCGATCACTTCTATCCATTCTCTCTCTCTCTCTCTCTCTCTCTCTCTCTTTCTCATTTCGATTTCGATATAAAACAAAAAAATATCTTGCTCCGATCGCAGATCAAAGATAGGATATATGTTTCAATCACTAAAATATTGAATCTTTATTTGGATCGATCGAATTTGGATTCTGATGGATCATCATCCTCTTCATCCTCATCATCAAACAAAATATCCTTTCGATTCTCTCTTCCTCTCATTCTTCAATCTTCGCCAAGTTCAATTGATTGATCAATTTATCAATAAATTGATTGATTGAAATTATTATTATTATTATTATTTTTATTTCTATTACTATTATTATTATTATTATTATTATTATTATCATCATCAATATGAATTAACGAAGATTGGATGAACTTTTTTTTTTTTGTTTTTAAGTAAAAAATTTCCATCAAACCAATCTACCCAATCGGATTCAATTGAAATATAATTATATTTTTCATTGATTATTGATTATTATTATTATTATTATTATTATTATTAATACTTTTATTATAATTATCGATTATAAATTGTTTGTTTCTTTGATTGATTAAATAATTTAATTAATTATTTTCAAAAAAAAAAAAAAAGTTTTTTTTTATCTTTTTTTTGTGTTTCGATACTATTTTGTCTCATTAGTATCGACGAATTAGATATCCAATTGGAATCGAATCTTATCTATGATTTAGCTTATTGAGGTTAAAGATATTGTTGGCAATTTAAAAAAAAAAAAATTTCCCCATCTTGACCATCGAAATAATACTACGATCGCTCACTGAGTTCCCCACGAAATAATAGCTTCATCTCCAACTTGCAAAGCTTTCGGTAAGGTTTGAGCACAAGGACCTTTGAAAAAGAATCTGATTTAGAGAATTGGAAACAAACAAAGTAAAAAAAAAAAATAGATAATTAGTTAGACATTGAAATTGGAAGAAATTTAACTTTCAGCTTACTTAGCATAATCAGAGGCAGCAGTTTGTTCGAGATTGAATTCAGCAACAACAACACCACGATTAGCTGCTTGAGGTACCAATGATGCTGCTGGATATACGATTGAAGAAGTGCCAACAACCAGAAGTAGATCGGTGACACTCATCAATCCTTCTGCTTGTTTCAAAACAAAAGAATCTAGCTGCTCACCGAACCAAACAACATGTGGCCGAAGCAATCCGGAACATTTATCGCATCGAGGTAGATCATTAGGATCGATTGATCGATCTGGTTCATCGAGTTGAATTTTATCCAAAGCTGGTACGATAGGATTCTTATAATTGATCTTCACTGTTTTACATTGCGTACAACGAGTCTTGAATAAAGATCCATGAAGTTCAAGGACACGTTTCATTCCAGCTCGACGATGTAATTCATCAACGTTCTGTGTGACCACAATCACTTGTCGTTGAGGACAATCGCGTAGAAATTTCGATTCCAACAATGTCAACGCTTTATGAGCCAAATTTGGCTCCTTACTTTGAACAAGCTGTCTTCGATACTCATAGAATTGCCAAACTAATCCAGGATCTTTTGCGAACGCTTCTGGTGTCGCTAATTCTTCGCTCTTATATTTGCGCCAAAATCCACCTTCACCTCGGAACGTTGGTACACCAGATTCGGCACTGATACCGGCTCCTGTCAGCGCCACAATCTTACTAGATCGATTGAAAACATTATGAAAATCTTCCATATTTGATTTAGACATTTTTTCGCTGTTGATTGTTGTTGATTTTGACAACAATGATCTAGTCCAAATCAACGATGATGTAAGATTGAAATAACTGATTGAAGAATAGAATGAAAATGAAATCTATTGCAACTAATTGCAAACAGTGAGAATTGTGAGATTTTGGCCTGAATACAAGAGGCCAAAAATGAAACGTTCGTATACGATACAATAGTGTTGTCGATCTTAAAGAGAAAATTGAAACTTTCACTTGCAGAGAGAGAGAGAGAGAGAGAGAGAGCTTAAATGAATTGTACGTGGTTGTTCAAATCTTGATAGGCCTCACGGAACGATAGGACAAATTTCAAGTTTTCTCTATATATCTGGGAAAATTTTTCCAAATCCAATCCAAAACATCACTATCGAGTACTATTCCGATTGTTGTTGAGAGAAGAAGGAGAAAGGAGAAAAAAATCCTCCATCCTCTCTCTCTCTTCTTTCTACCTTTTGGAATTTTGATATTAATTAATTTTCAAAAAAAAAAAAAAAAAAAAAATTTGATTCGATATCTTCTCTTCAATGATATACGAATTGTATTGATGATCGTTATGCCAAGTTTGCTTGTTATCATCTATCCCCTCGAAAAGGGCTAGTTTGTTGCATTCGTTTTTTTTCGCTCTCTCTCTCTCTCTCTTTCTGTCTCCGATTGATTTCATTCTGCTATGAAATTTGGTTCGCGATTAACTCTTATCTCATTGTTGCAACAAGTATATCTGAAAGAGAAACGATAGCTACAATCAAAAAAAAAAAGAGCCATAGAGAGAAAGAGAGAGAGAGAGAGAGAGAGAGAGAGAGAAAGCAAATCGGATGATCAAAGTGGACAAAATTAAATTTTTCATCTCTTTTGAGGAATTTAAAATCGATAAGCAAAAACAAAAAAAAAACGAAACGAAGAAAGCTGGAGAGAGTAAGAGAGAGAGATTTCGATTTCGATATGGACATATCTCTAACCGGTTCTATTTATTCAATATATTTTTTTTTCTTTAATCAAAATCTCTTCTACGTGATGATGATGTTCATTATCGGCATCGAAATCTCTCCAAAACAATCGCGCATTCCATTATTGAATCATAAATGTGGAACACTAGATTTCATTTCAATTTCGTTTCCAATGCAGAGAGAGAGAGAGAGAGAGAGAGAGAGTAAAAATGGTCTTTGGATAGTTTCGAATTTGAATTATCTATCAAAATATTCGAGAAGAGATTTGTCAAAACCAGAGTTTTTTTTTTGGGATTAGGGACCATCCAAAATCTCGCTGAGTAAAAGACTCCCTTTTTGAGCACTGAAAATGGACGAAGTAAAGCAGTAGAAAGGGCGTCGAATACTGTCACTAGGTTAAGAGATACTCTCACTAATAACTGACCAAATCCGTTTGTATCAACAAATTGAGCTATCAAACGTTTCTCTTTCGCTTGAAATTATCGATTACGAATCGAAAAGTGAGCAAAAAAAAACAGGTTTGCTTATGTCTCTCTAATCGATTTCGATCGCTTCGATTCGAAACGCAATCATCCGGAAGTAATCTAATTAAAGAGAGTGAGAGAGAGAAAAAAATAATAATCAAATTGACCACTCTTGGATCAATTGAAGATGTTTTGTTTTCTTTGCAATGAAAATTGCAAAAAAAAAATTTTTTAAACATTTTTCCTATCCCATCGGACTCGATGACCAATTTTGATTGTTTCTCATCTAACAAAATGAATTTGTAGAGAAATCGTTCTTGTAACAAAGTGCTATGATGGCTAGCTTTCTAATTTCAGACAGGATTTTCTCAACACTAAATTTCACTAAGTCTCGATCCATATTCTTACTGTCTCGATGAATTGATCGAGGTTACGATCGTTAGCAACTAGAAAGAGTAACCAAACAAACAAGATACAAATTTCTCTCTTTTTCTCGATTCATCGTGGATAACCTTGACACTTGAAATCGATAGAAAATCTTGATTGTTTTCCTAAACATACAACAGCTATATTATCCAGCCTTAAAACATCAATAAAAAAAATGGGCGAAAAAAAATTCAAGGATCGATTTGATTAGTGATGTTTTGTTACGATATGTTGTTGTTGTCTTAGGTCATTGCTATTGCTAGATCTTAGCTTCTAGGGCATCTCTCTAGTAAAGCTTAATAATCGTAGCTTAATTATCACAACATTCTAATGGATTTTCTTTGTGTGAATCTTTCTTCTTTAGTTTCAATTTTTTTAACTAATTAGACAAAGAAACACAATAAGATAAAAAGATTTTTAGAAATTAATTCTTAGGTATTCTAGGTAGAGGGGGAGAAAAAGCAACAAAAAAACCTCAATATTTTTTTTCCTTTTTCAAGCTGAGTCACTAGATGGCAACGGATTAGACATTTGTAATTTGATAAATTTCGACAATTGTTTTTTTCAAAATTTTTTGCCTAGAAAAAGAAGGAAACGGATTTCTTTTCTTTTTTTCTCTCTTCCTCTGAATAAGATTAACAATTTTGATGATTAGATTCGATATGGAAAAAGCAGAAAGAGAGAGAGAGAAAAAAAACAAATCCATACGATTTTGTTTGGATTAACACCGATGAGGATTAAGTTTGAATAGCTTCAAATCTGAATGATTTTCTTCAATAATTGCAGAAGCTTGGCAGCGTCTATTGCAGAGAGGAAAAAAGATCAACACTAAATTCTATTGCTCATAGAGCAGAGAGAAAGATTTAAGATTTAAGAGTAGGTGGTATATGTTAAGAAACAACAATATGGAAACTCTCTCTGATCGAGATTCAAAAATGATCGAATTGAAAATAAATATATGTTGGAGAATTGAATTGAAACAAAATCTAAATGTGTAAAACAAAATCAATATTCTGTATTTGACAGCATTAGATATTTAGTTTTGAAGAGTTTACGATTTAGTATTGAAGGAGAAGAAGAAAAACAAAAAAAAAAAAAAAAAAGAATCTTTCAACAAACTTCTAAACAAAAACAAACGAATGAATCAATTTGGATCAATCTGCTTTTGAAACGAGAAGGAAATTTAATCCGCATCATCGATATTTCTTCGATTACCGATTTTCGAGCAGCAAAAAAAACAAGAAGTGAGAGAGAGAGAGAGAGAGAGAGAGAGAGAGAGAGAGAGAGAGAGAGAGAGAGAGAGAGAGAGAGAGAGAGAAATAAGATACAAATGGGAGAAAAAAAATGAAAATGAAATTTTTGGTTTTCTTTTGGTTAAAAAAAATCGTTCCAATCGAGAACAACCAAATAAAGAAGCGATCAAAAAAAAAAAAAAAACAAATATATCGAAAATAAACTCGAGAGAAAAAAATTTGCTAGATTCTAGAGAGAATATAGAGAATTCGAATGAAGAATCTGAAAGAATCCGATTTGATTTATTTTATGATTTTATTTTTCTTCTTACTATGGATTACACTCTTCTTCACTTTGATCGGAAGAGATTTTTTAAAAATTTATTCTGTGAAGAAATTCTATTTGATTTGGAATCAAAGTGTTGAAGTCATCAGAAAACCAGAAAATCGAATCGAACCAGAACATCGAATAATTATTGCTTGAGATTCGATTTGGTTCGGTTTGATTCATTTTGATTCGATTTTTTTTGTATTTCAGGATATATTTTTGTCTTTCTATATATTGCTAAATTCACTTAATTTCACTTTAATTTTTGGATAATATTAATCGAAGCAATTTCAAAGCAAAACAGATCGATCGAGAGTAATATTGAATCATAGAAACAGATCGATGTTTCGTATGGATATCGATACGATAATTTCTTACGGAGATCGGACAACAAAACCAACAATAATGTTAGATAGCGTTTAGAAAGAGAAGAGAACAACAAATATTCGAATCAAAACCAAAAATAAACTAAAAGAAAAAAAAATAAAAAAAAATAAACTAAAAACACAAAAAAATAAGCGAAGAGGAAACAATCAAATTGTCAATAAATATCTATTTTTTTTGTTTTTTTTTTTTTTATGCAAAACACCAAAAAAAAAAAAACAGCGGAACAAAAATAAAAACGGTTATTCTTCTTCTTCTTCTTCTTTTTCTTCTCTCTCTCTCTCTCTCGTGTTACGATAGTATTGGTTTAGGGAATTCAAACAAAACACTAGAACAGGAAAGATAATAGCGTAGAGAAGAGAGAAGATTTGATGTTTGTTTTGATTTGATCTTTTAAGGTAATCATTTTTATTTTTTTTCATTGCTAAAACCAGCATCATCTTCTTAGCTTAATCTTCTCAAATCTTATCACTTGTTTCGAAATGAAGAATTCTTTCATTTCATTGAGAAAAAAATTTTATTTTGTTCTCTCTCTCTCTCTCTCTCTCTCTCTCTCTATGTAAACAATCCATAGAGAGATTTTCTAAAGTGAAGATTGAGATCGAAAAGTCAAATGAAGATCAATCAAATGATTGTATGTGAATGAATTGTGAATCTTGTCACAAATCAATACGATAGTTTTGAGAGTGAGAGAGAGAGAGAGAGAGGAACAATAAACTTAGATCATCATCGAAATCAAAAGGTAGAAAGAAAACAGGGGGAGGAAACTAAGACCCATAGAGAGAAAAAAAAGATGAACCCAAAGCGAGAGCGAGAGAGAGAGAGAGAGAGAGAGAGAGAGAGAGAGAGAGAGCTTAGATACCTCAGGTCAGGATGGTTTGAATGGATAAAGATTTGATTGTTTTCGAAACCATTGAAAAAAAACAAAAAAAAAATCTTTCGTTAATTAATAAATGAATCATTCATATCGTCATCATTGGAATATTGCGATCGGAGAATTGGATGCGATTGTGATGTTTGCTTTGCTACGGATTGTTGATAATCACTATAAACTTGATCGCTTAATCTTTGAATGTAATCAACCTAAGATCGTAGAGAGAAGATTGAATCAATCATTTTTATCACACCGGAATAGAGATATCATAACATTTTTACGTTTGTTTTATCATTTTGGTGTTTGAAATAAATAAAAAAAAAAGAAAGAATGAAAGAATGTTTCTGCCGAAAAGTGAAGTGACAAACAAACAATGAAGATCAAAAAAAAAAAAAAAAAAAAAAAAAAAAGAAATAGATTGACAATTGCCGACAAATCTTAATTTTTTTTTTTTTTTGATCTCTTCTTCTTCTTCTTCTTCCTATCTTCGATTAGATTAGTGTTTATTGTTACCTTTTTTCTTTTTCTTTTTTTTCTTTTTTCGTCGCTCAAAGAAATCCTAATCGGCAACTCTTGAAACTGTCTATTGTAGATTGCTAGATTGTAGACTGTTTGGTGCCAATCATTTCTAGCATTTATTTGAAATTTGAAATTTGAAATTTGAAATTTTCTTTTTTTTTCTTTTTCTTTTTCTTGTGAAATAAAAAAAAATAATGCTATAGAAAGCTTAGAATATTCTCAAAGCTTTCGTTTCGATTTGAAGCTTAGATTTTTAAATTTCATTCAATACGAAATTCTTTCAACCACAAAAAACAGAATCGAATCAATCAAATCAGAAATTCAAAAAAAAAAAAAAAAAAAAGAGGTAAGTTTAAGTTTAAGTTTTAGTTGCTCTATTCTGATGGTATCTATTGTTTATTTTCATTCTCATTTTTCTCAACGTTCACTAAAAAAAAGATCATCATTGAAATCGAAGAGAGACTAAGAAAGCGTAATTAAGAAGATGGATTTGAAAGTTTAAGATTAAGAAAATTGAAACATCTTATATTTTCACTTGGAAGAGAAATTATTTCATAGAATTTTTTTTTTTTTGCTTTCGAACATAGATTTTGTGAAAGAGAACGAAAAAAGAAAAATCGAAAAAAAAATTGCCCATTTTTTTCTTTGAAATTCTCTGTTGAAATAACAAAAAAAAAAAGTTCAGTATTTTTTTTTTGTTGGTATTGTGGAATTCAATCAAAGTTTTCGAATGATAAATAAAATGTTATATTTTTTTTTTGTTCTCTTCGCTTCGTCGCTGAAGAGATGGCCTCTATGGATAGGATTTAGATAAATACTATGATTTATAACATAGCATAACAGCAAAAAAGAAGAGTGGTGAAGAAGAGAAGGTAGAGAATTTCAAATTGAATCTAAATTCAATTTCGGTAAATCTTTAGGACCTAGGTTATCGTTTCGCTACAGAGAAATCTTTCCTTATCCTTCTTTGTTTTGCGGCAATCTTTTTTTTTTTCAAACATTCTTTTGTCATCTTTCTATCACACCATAGAGAGAGAGAGAGAGAGAGAGAGAGATTGAGCGTCAAACTATGATTGCGCTAGTTTTTTTTTTTGATTGGTTTTTCGTTTAATGGACCAACACCTTTCTTGTAAAGGTGAATGAATCTTTTGGACATTTCTCTCTTTCTCTCTCTTTCCTCAATTGTTTGATGTCGTTTTTTTTTCTCCTTCTCCATCCTTTTCTTTTCATTTGTTCATATTTATCCTTTCTTCTGATTTTGATCCGCAACAGAGTCATCATTGTTCGAAGATACCAAGATTTTAAACTTGGTAGCCGAAAGAAATGAGAAAAAAAAATCAATAAATAGATAGAGATAGATAGAAATTTAAATCTAGAATAGATCTAAAGAGAAGTGTAAAGTGTAAAGATTTTGATATGTTAGTATTGTTGAAACAAACAAAACACCTTAGAGAGAAAGAGAGAGAGAGAGAGAGAGAGAGAGAGAGAGAGAGAGAGAGAGAGAGAGAGAGAGAGAGAGAGAGGGAGATCAGAAAAAAAAGGACAGAGATTTTTTTTTTTCATTTCAAACACCAAAAAAAAAAAAAAAATAAAGAAAAAGAAAAGAACACAACAAAACAACAATAATCTAGCTACCTAGAGGTATCTAGGTATTTATCAATAACAATCTCTTTCAGAGAAAGAGAGAGAGAGAGTTAAGAAAAAAAAGGTGTCTTCTTCTTGAAGATGAAGAAGAAGAAGAAGAAGAAGATTTGTTCGAAGGAAAAATATTGAAATTTTTTTCTTTTAACTTTTTTTTTCCATCTCCTCTGCTATTGTCCGCTTCAATGTCATTGTGTGATTATGTGTGATGGTGAAGATTTTGTTTTGTCGTTCAAGAAGATGATAATGATCACCACCATCATCATCATCATTATTATTAGTATTATTATTATTATTATTATTGTTATGATTATCACTAGGTTTTTTACGAATACTACAGGTTGTACTTGCTGTAATACAATGTTAAGGTGAGATATTTTTCTCTCTCTCTCTCTTGGGGTCTGGTACTTTCTCTTCTCTCTAAATTTATTATGATCACCATCATAGTTTGTTATCGTCCAAAAGTGAATGTTGATTAAATATTTTCACTTTACTTCATTGCATTTCGTTTCATTTCGTTTCATTGCATTTCGTTTCATTGCATTTCATTTGTTTTGTTATTCATTGCATTTCTCTATTCTCATTTAGATTTAAGATCGGAAAGAAATAAAAGAGAAAATAAAATTGAAAAAAAAATTTTGTATCAAAAAAAAAAAAAAAATCGATTCAATCAAGAATGGGATTTAATGAATCTCTCAATTGTGAAGAAAAGTGAAACGGGGAGGAAGGGGAGGGGGATCGAAGTTGTTGTTGTTGTTGAAGCTAGAGCTTTTTTTTTTTTTTTTTAAATAAAACTTGCGCGCACAAAAGAGCTTCATCCGAATCTATTCGATCTATTTATCTCTATCTAGTTTTCTTTGGGCTATCTCCGAGTGAAGATGAGAAGATCACACAGATCTTGTTTTGCGACTCTATCTCCATATCCCTAGATCCTAGATTGTAGGATATTCATTCAAAATTTTTTTTTTCCTTCTTCCACATTGTTTTGTTCCACGATTATTATTGCTATTATTATTAGTAGTAGTGATAGTATGGAAAAAAAAACTGTAAAGTTTTACCGAAAACATTTTTTTTTTTTTTTGTTTGAAGTTTGAAAAACTAAGTACACTGATAGGAGCTAATCAATGAAGATCGGAAAGGAAGAGGAGGAAGAAGAAGAAGAAGACGAGTGGGAAGAAAAATGGAAGAAAATTAAGGGGAAAAAATGAATAGAATCAAAAATTTTCATTCTCTCTCTCTCTCTCTCTCTCTCTCTCTCTCTCTCTCTCTCTCTCTCTCTCTCTTGGATTTTTTTTGAATCTCATCGAAATGAATTGTTCTAGATTTTAAGTGAAGTGAATCTCTTCATTCTAGAGAGCTATCACTACGCTAGTTAGCATAGATATTTGATAAATTTTCATTTTCACTTGGAACTTGAGATCAAAATATTAAGAAAGAGAGAAAGAGAAGAGAGTGAAAAGAAATGATCCTTGAAAAGAAAGAGAGAAAAATTGTTCGCGTTCGATGAAAAAAAATTTTTTTTCTCTCTGATCAATCATTTGTAATTAAAAAAAAGCAAAAAAAAAAAAAAAAAAAAGATTCAAATTTCGTTTTGAACCAAAAATCTAGGATCGATTTTCTAGGTGAATGAATAGTTTCAACTATTGGAATTTGATATTCGATGCCTCTAGAAATGCCTCTTCCGATATGGACCATCAAGTTTTTAGAGAGAAATTTTTTTTACTAAGGTTCAACAAACCATCTTATCGTTCGTGTGAGAATCGAACACTTTCGATGTGTTTAGGTTTCCTTCTCGGTTCCGCGAATCACCTTCATGTTCTTTTCTCTCGGTCCTCTTGAAATGGTGAAGAAATCAACAAAATTTCTTAATAAATCAAATCGATCTCATTATTCATCGCAAATTTTTGTCCGGATTTAACTTTTCTCTCTCTCTCTCTCTTTAACGTTAGGTCTTTACATTAGGTAGCGAGCAAGCTAGGATCCAGATTGGATTATGTTGCGCTTTTCGTAACTTTCTTTTTTTTTTTTGTTTTCAATCAAAATTTCATTCTCTTTATGATTTTTAAAACTTTCACACTAGCTTTTCTTGTTGATGGGATTAAAATTTCGATGGAAAAAGAGGAAAAAAAATCCACTTTTTTTCACCTCCATTCTATTCGATCAATCTGTTCGATCCGATCTGATCATAAAACAAGATCCAATATTATCTTTCGATTCATTGATAGGGTGTCCAAAAATTTCTGATTTGTTTCTGATGTTCCAATCTTGTTGTTTGTTTCAAAGTCAAATTTCTTGTTCTAAAAATCATCGAGAGAGAGAGAGAGAGAGAGAGAGAGAGAGAGAGAGAGAGAGAGAGAGAGAGAGAGAGAGAGAGAGAGAATCTGATTTAATTCAAACAAAAGAATTCGATATTGGAAAAAATCCAATATCGATACGTATCTCTATCTCTCTCTTTTTGATTGACAGTGCCTAGAATTCAAACAATGGAGAGGAAAAAAAAAATTAACCCCAATAATGTCTTAATTTTTACCACCACCTAGTACCGTAGAGTACACTAATCATTTCGGAATTGATTTGAATGGAGCAAAAAAAAAAAAAAAAAAAGAAAAATGTTCCTTCTGATTAGCTTCCTTCTCCTAGGAGATTCTTTTTTCTTCTTTTGGATTATTTCTGTTCGAATGACAATTTTTGATTCCAATTTTCAAACTATGATTTGAAATCTCTTTCTCTCTCTCACACACACACAGACAGACACACTTTGAAAAATATACCTTAATCTGATCTATTTCTCTACATTTTTTCCCCCTTCCATATTTCTCTTGATCATCATTCCATTGTTCCTCTCTTTTTTGGTTCGATATCTTTTTCATCTTCATCTTTCATTGAAATCATCCTCTTCTTCATCATCATCATCATCATCATCATCTTCAATCTATCTAGCCAATCTATTTTTTCAATGTCCACATAATGTTTCAATAATACTTTGGATTGACTATTGTCATTGATGTCATATTTTTGTAGAAAGAGTGGAGAGAGAGAGAGAGAGAGAGAGAGAACGATCCAAAATGTTTGATTGAGATGTCATCCTTATATGCCATCCTATGACAATAGTATTAGAGATAATAGATCACAAAAGGGAAGAGAGAGAGAGAAAAGAAAAATCTATCACTCTATTGTGTTCGAAAACACTAGGAACGTAAGGAACCTCAGTAGTCGTCTACACTTTCAAAAATCTAGTATCACAAGAGAATGAATAATTGAATTTTTTCTTTTCTCTTCTCCAAACTAGACTAGAAAGAAAAAGCAAAAAAAAAAAAAAAAAAGATTAGCCCATTCGATGTCATTTGTCTCTCCATTCATTCATCTCTCTCTCTCTCTCTCTCTTTTTCTCGGTATGTTTGTGTTTGATATTCATAAATTCATCTCATTTTTATCATTCGGACCTTAGAGAGGTAGTGTTTGTGACGATTGATGACGAGAGCAATGTTGTATTTATTGTCATCGAGACCAAGGTCTTCAGTTTGTGATTGTCTTTTTTTTTCGTCTCTCTCTCTCTCTCTCTCTCTCTGTCTCTTTCGGGAGGATTTTTTTTTCTCCTGAAACGAATTGAATAAATTGTTCCAAACCTAGCCTAGGATTTTTTTTTCTATTTCTCGTCATTCGTAATGTAATCCTCTTCCTTCTTTAGCTTTGTCTCTCTCTCTGTTGCTCTCTATCTTGATCATCATCATGTTTGATCTTCTTTTGATTTTATTTTTCGTTCATCTTTGGACACATTATCACCCGATCCATCATTAAAAAGGGCTACAATCAATATGAGAGAGAGAGAGAGAGAGAGAGCTTCATGGTTTATTAGCTAACCGTTTCTAGCTAGCTCTGACAGATGGGACAGACAGATAATATAGACAACAAACCGACAAATAATCGATCGATAGGCAAAAAAAAAAAAGGTGACCATGGAAAATGAATTTTTCTCTCTCTCTCCTGTTTCCCATTCAATCACATTCATAAGTCTTTGTCATCAAATTATATTAAAAAAAAAGATCGAATTTAATTCCATAAAGGTATAAGAAATGGAGAGAGAGAGATAGATAGATAGAGAGAACTTTGGGATGAAATCATCAATCAGAACAATTGGTACGATCGAAAATGATATGGACCCAAATCTTTTTGATTAGGACAGTTACAAATGAATAAGATGAATGAAAGAGGATCTTTGAATTCTTTTTTTTTTTTTGATGTCTTCATCATATAATGATCATTCTCATTTCCATTACTATTATTATTATTATTATTATTATTATTATCATCATCAAAATTTATCTAGGATCCATCTTATTGAAGCATATAGAAGCAACAATTGTTGCCGTAGGACCAAAGATAGAGAGATAGAGAGAGAGAGAGAGAGAGAGAGAGAGAGAGAGAGAGAGAGAGAGAGAGAGAGAGAGAAAGAGACCGAGAAAGGGCATTGAGATTGTTTTGTTTGAGATAATAGCATTAACCGTTCAAATGATCACCTTCGATTTAATTTCGAATCCGATTCGGATCCAAATCCCAGTGTTGTTTGAAAAGTTTCATTGGGTTAGTTCGTTTGATTTTTATCTTTCCAATATTCTCTCTTTCTCTTTCTCTCTCTCTCTCTTTTTTCTCATTCTCATTCAAACAAAACATTAAAAATCGTCAAACCCACGTTATGGATAATTAACACCACCGGCTGGTATCGTTCTCTCCTCATCGATTTCGAATATTTTTCACATTTTCTCTCTCTCTCTCTCTCTCACTCGGAATTATTTATTCGAAGATTTAATATCTCAATCTCATACGATTTCGAATAAATCGCTCTCTCTCTCTCTCTCTCTCTCTGCTACAAAGCGATAGAAATTTAGCCTCGAACAAATCATCGAATCCAACCAATCTAGATTGGAAAAAAAACAGCTTCGATGAAAAATGAAATGAAATGAAGAAAAAAAGAAAATGCAAATAATTGTGGCGAATACAATTAAGCGTTTCCGAACGAGAAAAAAAATTGTTGCGATTCAAAAAAAAAAAATAAAAATGAGAGAATGAAAAAAAAACCCATCAATTAGAGAGATAGGAGTTTTGTTTTTGTTTCGTTTTTAATAATTGACATTCTTCTGTACAATGCTGCTATCGAATAATGAAAAGATAGTCACAGGTTGTCAAATGATGTCTGAGACAATCATTATTTCAATCTCGATGCTAGATTCTACAATTATCGATTGGTTGTTGTTGTTGATCGAAACAACAATCAACCATAACGAACCAACATTGCAAACGAATCAACGAAAAAAAAAATCCAAATCAAAAACAAAATCTAAATAAAATGCATTTATCGGATAGCTGTTGAATAATTATCATCGTTCGATCAAATTGTCATTTCTTCTAGTTTCCCCCCCTTCTCTCTCTTCCCTCTCTCTCTCTCTCATTAGCATTTTTTTCCATCATCATGATCATCTCTTCTTCATCAAAATTTACATCTCGATGTCGATCTCGTAGAAGAAGTGAGATATTAATCCCTCTTCTCATTCTAGAAGAAGAAAGATATGAAGGTGACGGTTATGGTTATGGTTATGATTATGGTGATAGAGATGATGGTGATGGTCGTGGTGGTGGTTGTTGTTGTTGTTGTGCGGAGATTTAGAATATAATTTCTATCAAATCCATAGTGAAGCCAAATCCAAAATGATTCTGTTGAAATTATTATTATTATTATTATTATTATTATTATTTTCACTAGTTCGATAACAACGACATAAGGTGATCTCACATATATTAGAGATCATGTCATACGCTTAATTCCCGATGATTAATTGGTCTCGATTTGTAGCGAAACTTTCATGCTCTCTCTCTCTCTCTCACACTCTTTTTCCCCGGTCGCTGTCTCACAATATTTTATGCATTTTTTTTTTTATTTTTCGTTTTAATTATTATCAACGTTTATTATTGTATCTGGTAGGTCTATCTATTCGTTGAAGATTAGTGAAGGACAAACCAATCTGTTCGTAACATCCGATCATCATCCGATCGTGATGATGACAAGAAACAAAGCAAACAATCGGTCGGCTGTAAACATTCGACACAGTGATCGAGAGAATGTTTTCCTAGAAATTTTCAATTCGAAAAAACGAGAAAAAAAACAACAACAAGAAATCTGACAAAATTTGTTTGGTTTTCAACCACAGTCAATTTGATTTTTTTTTGTTGATTTACAAATTTGATTTGCTTTCGAAACAAAGTTGAATATTTTGGATTCTAACCAAAGAAGTTTAGTAACTATTTAGATTTTGAATAGGGTCAAAGGAAATTCCAGGAACAAAGTTAGAGGTCCAAAGTAGAGGTTTGTTATCTTTCAAAGAGGAACCGCTTAATTTTTTTGTTCTGATTTGTTATAAAAAACAAAAAACAAAATTCAATCCAAAACCAAAGAAGTAGGAAAAAAAAATCTCTATCTCACTTACTTCTACGAATCTACGTATCTTGTTTTTTTTCAATATCGAAAAATTTGATCTTTCATGAAGTTCTATGATAATACAAACACAGTTTGGGTTTAATTTGGAATTTGTTTTGTTTAGATTAGATGTAGACAACGATTGAGAGAGCGAAAATTTTGAATCGAATCAGATATTATCGGAATCTAATTGAGCTGTTGTGCAAAACACACTGATATTTTTTCGAACAAAATCAAATTGTAACCTTTGGTAAGCGACGTCTAGGTTTTGATGTATTTTTAGATAGTTCGTTCAATTTGTATGCTTAAAACAAGACCGACTATTTGACCGAAAATGAATTTGCATTTTTTTTTCTTTTTTCTCGATCAAATAAACCTCTCTCTCGGTTTCTAGGTCTTGATGTTTGCTATTCAATTCTTTGTCTGTTTTTGTCACATTCTGTTTATTTCTCTAAGATAACGAATCGAAATAAGGATTATGATCATCATCATCGTCATCATCATCATCCTCGTAGATCGTAGATCGTTCATCTTTAAAACACCTTTGACCTTTTAGGTTCTTGTTTTATATCAGATTTTTTTTTCTCCATCAAGATTCGAATAATCTGAAGCGAGGTGTAGTAGCAAAATTAATCCTAATCACAAAAGCCCATACATCTTACTTTGTTGAATCAAAATCATTGTCATTTTCATTGATCTCGGTACCATGTTTCAATCAACGATCAAAAGAGATTTAGAGCAATGAAGCGCTGGATAAAAAAAAATGGAAGCTAAATACGTAGATGAATAGATACAAAGAGATACAAAGGCAAAAAAAAAAAAGAGAACTAGAGAGAGAGAGGGGGGAGAGAGGGAGAACAAAATCTTTTCTATTTCAAAATGAGAACCCTGGTTCGATGTGATGAAACAGCCCAGAATGAAAATTGGCCAGATTGAGTTCTTATCTTTGCTTGATCGCCTCTATTTTCTCTCTCTCTCTCTCTCTCTCTTGCTTTCAATCGGTTGTATTGAATGATCCAATAAAGAAAATTGTGTCCCTTTCTCTCTTTCTCTCTCTCTCTCTCTCTCCTCTAGATGGATTCGATTCGAAACGAATGCTCGGAACGCTCCTTAAACTAATTGTGTTTGCTAAGGGTTTGTATTCAGCTAGCATTATCATTATCATCGACATCGACAAAAAAGATTGTCAAAAAAAAAAAAAGCTTTCGCTATTCGTTGTGAATAGATTGCAATTATGATGTCTTAATTCATCGATTATATTAGTCATCTAGGTCTTCTTTTTTTTTTTTTTTTTGTTAGCCATCAATGAAATACTAATTGAATCAAATCTTATTCGGTATGTGTGTGTGTGTGTGTGTGTGTGTGTGTGTGTGTGTATGTTTCCAATGATCTCGATTTTGATATTTTCATTCCAATCTAAGATTTTTAGAATTTTTTTTGAATCTAAACTTTTTTTTTCAAAAGTTTTTAAAAATTTAAAGCTTCGATATGAGAGAGATTCTTCTCATTGATATCGAATCGATAGATACAGATAGATGAGATGAGATGAGATAGATAGATTGCAGGAAGAGAGGATCAAACAACCAGAAAATTAATCGATAAATCGATCCAAGTTTTTTTTTCTCTCTCTCTCTTTTTATGGAAATGTCTTCATTTTCATTTTCATTTTTTTTTTTAATAAGGTTTGATTGATCCGAATAGATCTAGCTACCAATGAATGATAACTCTCGATATCAATCTCGATCGATGAGACTATCGAAGATAGTTTGAAGTTTTGAAGATGGAAAAATTTAACCATATTGAAGCATTTGAACGTTCACGATCAAAGTGGAACTCGATTACCTCATTTTGTTCCGTTCACTACGATCCACATCTCTCTCACTCTCTCTCTTACTGGATTCGATCCAATAGATTCATTCATTCATTCATTCATTCATTTTTTGTTAGAATTTCTACACCTATGAACATTTTAAGCTCTTGAATTGTGCAATGTTCATTTTGATTTTTGTTTTTTTTCCTTTTGATTTCTTATTCTTTGGAATGAGGGAGGGGGGGAAGAAATAAAAATCTAATCTAATGAGATTGTATTGTGGACGTTTGATATACTCTAGTCATTTGTGTGATTATTTATATAGTTTGTTTTCTATTTCGTTCTCTTGAAAAATTTGTTTTCTAAAACATCAACAAATCTTTATTGATTACATTTTTAGGGATTCTCTCTCTCTCTCTCTCTCTCTCTCTCTCTCTCTCTCTCTCTCTCTCTCTCTCTCTCTCTGTTTCGTTTGGATCCTATTAGGATGAAAAAAAAAAAATAAAAGCATCGGCTATCTCAACACATCGATATACGGAATCGAATAATATAATCGATGATAATAATCGCTCTATTATTGTCGAATTTATCGTCGAATTCTAAAAAAAAAAAGAAAAAAGTAATCCTTAGTTGAGCTAAATTCGAGAACTTTATCCATCGAGTCATAAATTAGAATTTCAACAACACTGCCAACTTTCAACTTTCTTTCTTTTTTTTTTTTTTTTGGAGATTGTTGAAACTTTTTTTTCCAACTTTCACAAAAATCAAATCTTTTGACGGGAAAAAAATTTCGAATTTCGAGAAAAAAAAAAATCCAATTCACTAATGAAATTTGGAATTAAAAAGAAGAAGAAGAAGAAGAAAAAGAAAAGAAAAGATTTGAAAAGAGTAAGAGAAAAGCATATTGAGTGAAAGATAGATAAAGGATTTCACACTTTCATTTCGCTCCACCTCACTCTAACGTTCACGATTGTTTTGCAATACATCAATTGGAGGAGAAAAAAAAAAAAAAAATAAAAATCCAAGTCTCTTCTTCATCACCATCATCACCATCATCATCATCATCATCACCATCATTGTCGTCATCATCATCATCATCTGCAGTAGCATCTGCTGCATCATCCTCAATCTATCAGAGTTTTCTACAACCTCAAACCAAAGATCTCTTTTGTACACACACACACACACACACACACAAAAATGGGACATATAATACAAAGAGATAGAGAGACACAACACACAGATACTAACAGACACAGACACAGACACACACACAACAACACATACAGCCGTTTTCTAAACAAAAAAAAAAAAAATGTCTGTTCTATGATTCTTTCTTTGCTCTAGAAGAAGAACCTAGAAGAGCTCTGAGCTCATCTCCAAACTCCTCCTATCCTATCTATTTTATCTATATTTTTTTTTTGCGAAGCCTCTTCTCTTCTCTTCTTCTCTTCTTCATTTTTTGTTCTCCGTATCTTTTTTTTTCTTCTTCTTCTTCTCTAGCTTGATTGAGGGTTCGTGATGTTTTTGGTGTCGGTGCTTTTTCTTTCGGTGTTTCCGTTTCGTTTCGTTTCGTTTCGTCTCGTTTTTATCCATTTGCACAACTTGCAAAAAAATGGATCATTTTTTAAATGGATAGTTATTCGATGTCATCATCATCATCATCACCACTATCGGTATCAATCGGTATCATCTTGATCATACTAATTCTTATCTAATTATTCTAATTCAAATTCAATGTGTATTTGTGATGTATGGGTGTTTGTGATGTGTTGATTTCGATCATTTTCGATCTTTTCAGCAAATCATTAAGTTATTGATTGTTTCTTAAATCAAATTGAATGTGTGAGAATTTAAAAAAAAAAACGATGTTGAGGATAATGAATCAATTTTTTTTTTTTTTTTGATCAAATCAATCGAATCAAATTGTGTGTGTTTTTTTTTAAATTGTATGAAAATAAATGTTTGATATTGTATCGAAAGTATATATTTAAATGATGAAAAATATGGAGATTTATTTCAACTCTTCTTCGATGAACGAGAAAAATTTTCAGTGCTTTTTGTGAAACACTTGTGAAACACACATACTCCTTTCACTCTCTTTAAATGAATGAAATCAAAGATATTGATTAAATAAAAATCAATCATTTAATAAATGATCGATGATTGTTTTTTTTGTGTTTGTTTGTTTCTAATACACTAAATCGAATCATTGAATTGTTTTTTATATCTAGAAACAATCTTATTATAATCACCTTGGTTTTTCTTTTCTTTTCAAACTGGTTGGTATAATTATAAGAATTTGTTGAAATTTTTGTGGCTAAATATTCGAACCGATTTCGATTCAGATTCCCTTTTTCAATCCATAGATCATCAATCAACAAAGATTTGATTCTTATTTTGATGGTTTTTTTATTTTTTTAATTATTTTAATTCTCTATTTTTTAAACTGCGCAATGTATCTCGCTGTTTGTTTTGTTTTCTATTTAATTTTTTTTTTTTTGAACTCTAAATTCATTCATTATTGCGTTTCGAAACTGATTTCGATTGGTAAGAGTGAATTTTATTCAGTTCCAATGGGCGGTACTTAGTGCTTACACACTCTCTTTCCCTCTCTCTCTCTCTCTCTCTCTCTCTCTGTCATTGTATTTGAAGAATTCGGCGTTAAATTCTTCATTTGACGCATTCATAGAGAATGATGTGCAGAATCTGGGCGGAGTTTGCGCTAATCTAGTTCAACCCATTATTACTAATACAATTGTATTGATTGAATAGATTTCGTTAGTATCGAAACGAAAACAAAAATTCCAAACAATTCTTCAAATCGGAAAGATTTCTTTGACGATAAATCTAATTGAAAATATTATTATTATATTAGTATTCGAGATCGATAAATTTTTTTTTTCAATTCAAAAGTTCTCGAATCTATAATTCTGCATTTATTTTTTCCCCCGTTGATATAATTTCATCGAAATTTTCAATGAATTCACAACAAAAACAATTCTGAATTTGAGAAGTTAAGCCGAACACACAATCACACAATCATTTGATTTGATTGGATCGTTTCGAAAGAATTTTCACTCAAAATCTATTTCAAGAGAATCTTGCAAGCTCACAAAACTTTCGATAGAGTATTGTCCACTACGATTTTAAATTACATTCTAGAAACATTTCTTCATTTCACTTTTCTCACATTCGAAAGAAATAAATGAGTCGCCCATTAAGGATAAAAGATGTGAATTGTATTCTAGATTAGCTTATACTTTATACTGGAATAGAGAGAGAGAGAGAGAGAGAGAGTTTTTCAAAATCAAAGTTGATTCTTTTCACAGCAATCTAAATCAATTATGAAGATCACTACTAGTTTAGATTGAAGCGAATCGGTAAATTGACAATAGACACAATCAAGAATCAAGATCTTAATAGAGGCTATTTTATTTTTTTTCTTAACTCTCTTTCTTTGCTTCAACAATGATTTAGAAAATTACCGACAATCGTCACTATATTTAATGATTTCGATTACTAAATAAAAGATCGCACAAATCGCACAGATCGAATGATTGTCTCAAAGATTTAGTCTATGATATTGGATAGCGCACACGACTTAATAAATGACCAGAGAGAGAGAGAGAGAGAGAGAAAAAAAATCAAAATCGAACCGGACGTCAAATTAATGAATGTTTCATTTCAAATCTTTACGATTGTTTGAAGTGATGAAATGAAATTTTTAACACCCACTCAGTTTTTTCATTCCAAAAAAAAAAAAATTTTAGTTACTGTTAGTAATCAAACTGATGACCTTTTTGCACAGCTTTGCATCGAATTAGATTCAATTCTTTTTTTTTTTTTTTTTTTTTTTTTTTTTTTTGATGCTTGATTCTTGATGAGAATGTTTTTAAAGATTCGATTGATTCAAAGAATCAAGATCTCTTTGAAAAATGTTGATTGATTTCGATGATGATGAACACGATAAACAACATACACAAAGATTGTTGAAAGGAAATCATTTCCTTTCGAAAGCAATTAGAAAGATAAATATTTTCAATCGAAAGCAAAACATCTTGAGCACTTTTCTTGGAGGGAAAAAAATCCATCCAACGGAAACGGATGATGATTTTGGCGTAAATTTCTTCTGTTTTTTTTTTCTTACTTTTGTCAATTACAATGTCGATAATTAGTATCGATGAAGAGGAAAAAAAGATGATGGTATCGAGAAGAGAAGGAAGATGGTAAATTTTCGATAATTTTTTTATCATCATTGATGCGATGAAAAAAAAATTCACACCTAATTGTGATGATGATACTTCTTAGTTGTGTTTTTTTTTTTTTTTTTTTTGGTTTTAAATTTGTTTCGAAACATAACGCTAGTCTTAAAACAAAGTGTTTTCTTAAAGGGCGTCTGAATTTTTTTTTTTTTCTTCCAAATCTAACCAATCAATCGTTACGATTCAAACATTCCAATCACATTTGATTCTAATCAAACTCTTTTGTTTTCTTTTCTTCTTTTCTTTTCATCAAAAAAAAAAATGAAACAAAAAAGAAAACCTCCAGAAACGTTAGAATTTTTTTTTGTGAACGATATCAAACAAATAAGAAAATATGACTGATTTATTGCCAGCAATGAAAACGGCATCAACAGCCATCCCTTCCACGGTGTCTACGATGACGATTGGCAAGAAAATTTCTAACGAAATCGATTCGAATCTCTATGCGAAACTAAACAACAACAATGGCGTCAATAGCCATCGAAATAGCAATAATGATGATAATAGCAATCGTAATTTTTTGATGGCTTCATATCTATCATCTTTGCTTCAAAAACATCAAAATCATTTCACTACAAAGCAATCATCGCCATCGCTATCATCATCATCATCACCATCACCATCACCATCATCTCCATTATTACAATCGATGGTAACCGTATCGACGGATTCGTTTCGATCAGAATCGTTGCTTTTGTCGGCATCGAAAAACCAATCATCATCAACATCATCGATTGTCGTACAGGATGCTAACAAAAAAAATGGATTGCGAAACAATCTGGATGAATTTCAATCTCGAAAACAAATCAAACAAATCGATCCGAAACAGCAACAACAATTGGATAGATTAGCGAAAAATTTCGAAATCTATTTCGATAATCAAAATCAAAATGATCCTAGATTAGCTATTCGTACGATTGAATTCGTACCGAAAGCGACCACTTTTGGGCCATATGCTGCCAAGATCGGTAAATCGATCCAACAGTTGAGCAATTCCGCTCAATGTTTCAAGGTAAGTCTATCATCATAAATGATTATGATGATGATGATGATCGTGTTTATTTTTATGATTTCATTCTCTGCGAATGGAATCACAAAAATTCTATCGCAAATAATTATGCTTGTATTGAGGATGGGGAACGAATTGAGACAAACGAACAGCGGATGTGCTAGACAGGCCAGTTGGTTGTTCGATTCAATTTTTTTCTGCGACGATTTTTTTTAAGAATCTGATTGATTTAGACTGTTCTATATTCTATAGTAGAGATCGCTATTTTTTTTTTTTTTTTTTTTTTGCAAAAGTAAATCGAAATTGGTTTCGGTCAATGGAATCCAATCGGAATTGATGCAATCGATTCTAGATGGAAATCTTTCGAACAACAGCGGAAAGAAGATGGATGAGATTGATCGAAGACAATCGAGCAAGAGAAAAAGATCGAGGAACGAAAGTGATCGTATGTGTTTGTGTGTGTGTGTGTCTGTGTGCGTACATTTCTGTTAGCAAAGATACCAGATGGATTTTGAAAGGACAGAGGCAGAAAAAAAAATTGGTCATCGATAGAGGAAAGACGAAGAACTAATCAAAAAGACTGGAGAGAGAGAGAGAGAGAAAGAGAAAGAAAAAAAAAGGTCATCAATAATGATCGCGATGGTCGCGATGCCGATAGATCAAAATCATCTTTTCTCAACAAAATTGATTACGGAGCAATAATTTTTATCCGATTCTTTCATAGAACTGATCAATTCAATAAGATCACAAAGATATGTTGACTTTGACCAAGAAACATTCAAAGATACTTTTGTGTGTATGAGTGTGTGTGTGTGTGGTGATTTCAATCCAATAAGTGCGAAATGAATCTACAGTGAGAGTGAGAAAGAGAGATCGGTAATAATTTAGGAATACTTATTTAATTAGAAACCTAAACGACTGGTCCCGAAGATTTTTAATGCAAATAGATTGGTGAAACAATCCGAATAGCTTGGATATTTTGGAAAAAAAATTGGTTTTATTCACTCCATTTTACTCCACCATCATCACCATCACCACCACCACACCTCGAACTTGCTTCGAAAACAATTAGATTGCTTTATTTTTTTTTTTTTTTGTTTTCGTTGGCGTCAGCTTGTTCGAATCGATTCCTGGTATATCAGTTATATCATAAAAGTGGATCAAAGTAAAGAGGAGAAACAAAAAAAAAGTTGGAAGCAAGTTGTAGCTATAGAGCTAAAAGATTTGCGATTTTATAAGCAAAGAAAAAAATAACGTACAGCTTGTGTAGTGTTTGGTTGGCTATGAATTCAAAGCGTTACGCAAACAAAAACCTTAACGTTAGCATTCCGATTCGAAACAACTTTCGGAAGAGGAGAAAAAACTTTATTGAATTCTATGATACGGGAAGAATTTGAATACTAGTCGATTCTGATCATTATTAGCTTAGATCATTAGAGATTATTGAACAGAATATTTGTTCGATATTGTCTGTTTAGATGAAGATAATAAAAGCTTATGGAATTAAATAGTGATGATGGTGGAGATAGTAATAATAATAATAATAATAATAATAATAATAATAATGATTAGAAAACATTAGGTGCGAGATCATCGTCATCATCAACAGCAGCATCTTGATTGAAGTCAATATGTGCAACACCATATGGATTCTATTGACTAGATTCGTTTTCTCTTTGATTTTGTCTTCTATTCACATCTAAAATCTAATAGAATTAAAATCAATCAATCTTAATTGATTTGTTTTGTTTGTTGTTTATCGTTTGATTGGATAAATACTTTTTTGATTCGGTTTTCGTTGTTGAAATCAATCGTCAATCGAAACCGATCTGATTCGGATTCATTTCAAAGAATTAGCGAATAGAAACTCGAAAGTTTTTTTTTCTTTCTCTCTCTCTCTCTCTCTCTCTCTCTCTCTCTCTCTCTCTCTCTCTCTCTCTCAGGTAAAAAAAAAGAAGCAGAGAATTTTTTTTTTTCTAGCTAAAAAGGTTGAGACGTAGAATGTGTTTTTTTTTTGGAAAAACTGAGAGAGAGAGAGAGAGGTCTCAACAGAGTTGGGCCGACTTTTTCATTTTTTTTTTTTTTGGTTTCGGTTTCCAATCTCTCTCTCTCCCTCTCTAACTTTGTGTGTGTTCGTGAAACGTTTATGGATTCTTTCAAGATCGATTGCTTCAATCTGAAAGTAATCCATAGCCATTTTGGGAAAGAATTAATCGTCGTGACAAAACCGAACGAAAACCAATGAAATATGTTTTTTTTTTCGCCTCTCTTCTTTTCTAGCTCCATACAATAATGGTTTTATCATCTGTTTCATAACGACGACCATGACCAGAGAGTCAGAGAGAATCGAATCAAACGAATGAAAGTGGAAAAATCAGAAAGAAAAAAATATGGAAAAATAATAATCAAATGAAATGTGGAGAGCGAAAAAAAAAACGAAAAAAAAACCCCTTAACACTGGCAAAGTACTTCAAAGATTTATCTAGTAATTTTTTTTTTCGAAGATAAATCATAGCAAACAGCACACACACACACACACAGAGAGAGAGAGAGAGACAACACACAACCAGATCGCATCGAATCGCGCATCTTATCGTTAGAGATTCTCACCAATCTGAATCGATCTCTTCGATGGATTCAAATCTGGAGAGGCCAAGAGAGAGAGAGAGAGAGAGAGAGAGAGAGAGAGAGAGAGAGAGAGAGAGAGAAATTCAAACGAATCCCATCGAAGAAAAAAGCAAACATTGCACATTGAACATTGTCGAACAAGCTTGATTGCCTTAAAGAAAAAAAAAATAGCATATCATTTCGATATGAATGCTGAAAGGTGGCCAACGATTGGAAATCAAAAAAAAAAAAAACAAAACAAAACATAGCTAGAAAATTACCAAAGTAAATCAAAATGATGTTTGTGTGTTTAATCTAGAGATTCACTCGAAATCGGTATCGCTATAAAGTTCCAAAGAAAAAAAAGACCCATAGAGAGAGAGAGAATAGAGCTCAAGTGGAATTGATTTCTTTTTTTTCCATCCCAATCTTCTACACAAATGAAACACTCTTAGGTCTTGATGTTACACATCGAAAACATTATCAATTTCATCTCTCGAAATATCTTTATTGATCGTACCAAAACAGAGCATCCATAGAAGAGTTTCGAATGTTTCGAAACATTGGATGATGATGATGGTGAAAAAAAAAATAAAAGGAAACGAAATAGAATAGAAAAGATCTTTCCCCCCCCTTTATTTCTCGTTTTTCCCTTCTTTCTCTATAGCTTTCTTTCGACTCTGTGTCTGTATTTGTGTGTGTGTGTCTGTGTAAGTGTTCATAATGTAACCTTAATGGATGTAACAGGAGGATTCAATTGTGTTTTGCAAGCACCATCGACATCACCATCATTATTGAATGATTATGTTTTCATTTTTTTTTCATTTTTTTTTTTTTGTTTTTCATCTCTCAATCGATCTGAAGGATTCTTTCATTATTTTTTTCTTTCTTTTTTTCTTTTCACTATTACATTTCTTCTCGTAATCGTATGCTAGAAGACTACTTTGACCTATCTTCTGATGATTGAATTCGAATGCTATTTTCTCTCTCTCTCTCTCTCTCTCTCTCACTCAATATTAGATGCCAATTATGATGTTTCGTTCTCTCTCTCAATATCTCTTCTTACAAGGTTTACTTTTTTTTTTTTGATTGCAATTTTTCTGGTGTGTGTGTGTGTGTGTGTGTTTATATTGCTTCTTTTATTAGAATTTTCTTTCTTTCTTCTCTCTCTCTCTCTCTCTCTCTTTTTGGGGACAAATTCAATTCAAGACATTTCAGGTTTCTACACTTTTTTTCTTACGCTATCGTAAATTGTTTTCTTCTCAATTAAGATGTTTCTAGAATGTGTATGTTGTTGGTTTGGAACATAGCGAGAAAAAAAAACGCAAAAGATATGTCGATCTAATCCATTATTTACAGATAATTAAACAGAGCTACATGTGCGGTTTTATGTTTTTTCTCTCTCTCTCTCTCTCTCTCTCTTTTTTTTGATTTGTTTCCGAGGCAAACAAAAAAAACCCATCGCCTAGGAACCATAGTGAGAGATTGCTTGTGTGATAACATATAGTCACTCTCTCTCTCTCTCTCTCTCTCTCTCTCTCTCTCTCTCTCTCTCCATTTATATCAATCAAATTGATTTTCTTCTTCTTGGCGTAACTGATTCGATCTGAATAGAATCTGGTTTAGATAGTATTGTTGTTGTTGTTGTTGTTGTCGCTCTCTCTCTCTCTCTCTACAGCCCTTTTCTTTCAATATTTTATGAATTATTGTCTATGTGAAAACTTTGAAAAAAAAATGGCGAAAGAACAAGACAGAGAGAGAGAGAGAGAGAGAGAGAGAGAGAGAGAGAGAGAGAGAGAGAGAGAGGAAATAATTTGGCTCAAAATTTATCCAATATTTCTACCATCATTGGGATCCACTAGAATTTATCATCATACTGTAACATCGCTATCGAAGCATAAAACCTTACGCACACGCCTGGATAGACACCAACACGTGTGTCACACAAAGATCATCATCATCATCATCATCATCGTAAATTGAATTGAATCTTTTCGAAGATCATTTCTTTCCCTCGCAACACTCTCGAAAACATTCTCAATCTCATTATAATCAATATTATTATTATTATTATTATTATTATTATTACTATCATCATCTGAGTAATACATAGTTTTCATCGCTATTCGGATTGTCATCACCGTTGTACCGTCCGAGAAAACTTTTTCTCCCTCTCCCCCCTCCCATTCCATACCATTCGTTTTAAATTGTTCAGAACAAAAAAAAAAAAAAAGAACTCAAAATCGAAAAAAAAACCTAAAAGAACAACACTTTGCACTCTCTCTCTCTCTCTTTTTCTCTCTCTCTGTGTCGGTGTGTGTGTGCGATGGATATCGATTCAATTTAATTTTGGGCTGGATTTTTTTTTTAGCACACCAAAATGTGAAAGAACTAGAAAATCATAGAGAAAAAGTTTCGATTTCGATCTCTTCGTACTTTTGAACAATCTTTCATCAAATCTTTCAACATAGAGAATTTTTTTTTTCATAGAGAAATTATAACTTTTTCTCGATCTAAAATTCATCTAGATTCTAGAAAGTTATATTGGAAGAGGTAAAGAGTTGATATGTGAATGTATCGAAACGTCATCAAAGAGAAATCGATCATTTGGTCTGTTTTGGTTTTCATTGAAGAAAAAAGTTTCAATTTCAACTCGGATGTGTGTGTGTGTGTTTGTAAGATTCATCATTCTTGTGATCTTCATCACCATCATCATCATCATCAACGATTTCATTGCTATGATATCGTAGATTATAGTCTAGATTCAAGATAGCTTCAAATTTAGCTGTTTTATATCAACGATCGATCGATTTTTGGTTGAAGAACTTTTCACTCAAACAAAACAAAACAAAAAAGAAAAAGATTCAGAGTCAAAGAAAGACAATAATAGAAATAATGAATTTCTTTGAAACTTTTCTTGCTTCAATCAAAGCTATCCGCTATCGATCGGTCCGAGATTGATTTATGATTCTATTCGATGTTGGTGTTACAAAATAAACAACAAACATTGCACAAAATCGAAGATAGATTCAAGATTGGATCGAAAGAGAAAATAAAATGGAAGTAGGGGTTTTCTTGATGAAATTCATGACCCATTCAAATAGGGCTCGGAATTTGATTTTTCGATATCGTTAACTATAACGATAATCATCATCATCATCATCATTATCATCATCTTAGGAAGATCAAAATCGTGAATAAATCAAAACTAGCTAAAAAGATTAATTAAGAGAGACAATTAATTGATAATTATTCAGCAGCTATCATAATTAATCAAACAAAATTATGGACCAGTTGGAAAGGATCGGATCATCATTATATTAGGGTCTAGATTTTTTGATTAATCTATGAGTTCGTTTCGCTTCTAAAACGTTTCTTGATTGAATTCATAACGTTCCCGGTCGAAAGATTAGAACGGCATAAATAATAATAATAATAATAAATGAGCATAATTAATCTAGATTAATTTGAAATGTTTGTCTCGATTTCAGATTTGAATTTTTAAGATCTGCTTCGATAATCTAGATCTAATTTTAAATGGTCACCATCGACATTATTAATAGGACATTGAAAGATGAGTTTTAGAGAACTTTTAGTCTCCAAAAATCTTTCGCTGTTTGGTATCCAATGGGGTCCACAGTAATCTATCTGAAAATCTGGCGTCTAGGTTCAAAAAGTAATATTACCGAATTGAAACGAACGTCTTTTATTAGGTGCGATTGAATGTTTCAACACCGAAATCGTTATTATTATTATTATTGTCATGACACGTGCCGGATGTCAGAAGATTTTCGACGCGGTTTGATCAATTCGCATATTTTATTATCTAGGATGAATTCTTACCTTTTCAATCTCTGACGTTGCGAAAACATTTAATTCCGATTGTAACAACAAATCCAAATTTATGATCGAAACAAAAACAATATCGAAAACATTGGAAAATTTACTTGAGCTTATAATTAATTTTCAACAGACAGCAGTGTTCTTATTTTTCTATCCAAAAAGCTACACAAGATTCGAGCACAGAATCGATGGAATAAAGAGTCGCGTGCCCACAAATGAAAAAGGAAATCGATTCCATGAAATGAACATGGAAAGTTAATCAAAAGTGAGAAAGAGAGAGAGAGAGAGAGATAGAGACGAAAAAAATATCAAAATCAATTCAAAGCATGGCAACGAATTCACTAGAGTTTTTGGCTCAGAAAAATAACCAATAATCGTCTGAACGATCGATAAATTTATTGAATCGATCGAGATCCAAAGAATCGAATTGAAACATTCAGTTTTGGAACAATCAGACATTCGCAATCAGTTGATAAGTTTATCGTCTCAGTATTTAGGCCCTAGTCTAATAGATGGCGCCGCTATCTCCAGATTTGAAAAGATTTATTTTCCTTTTTTTTATCATTTTGAATAAAATCGGATATTCGTTTTTAAAATGAAAAATAATTTTGATTATTACAAAACTAATGATAATAATTTGCAATTATTATTCCATTTCAATAGGTAACCGATCGTTCTGGATCGTTTTCCGCTTGGATCGAATTGAAAGACATCGAAATCTATCAATATTTCTCGCTGATTCGACGTTTGGATTCGTCTTTTAGCGAGCAATCAAACGGCGATGATTTTGATCGAATTAGAGGCAATAAATCTATGAATGAAACGAATAAAAAGTGCAACAATGATCTGGAACATCATCGAGAAGTGAAGGGAACAAAATTTCGAGAATCGAAAACAATTAATAATGAAATGGTTGATTTCGAAATGAAAACTGAAGCGAATTCTGCTCTACTCTTTTTCTGTGGACATGTAAGTAATGTCGGGAATTTTTTTTTTTTTTTTTTTTTGCTCTTTTTTTGATTTCAAAATATATCTGAATATCTTCGATAAAATTTATCTCTAATTAAATGGGCTCAAAATTACACATAGAAAGCTAAAGATAGTTGAAGTTGAATAGTTTTGTTTCATTTCTCTTTTGATGGTTTTTCACGACATTCCTTCCCCCCCCCGGTTGAGAGATCAAATCTGATCTGTTAAAGCTTAGCTTTGATCAAAAATGATGGCAAAAAAAAATGGGGATGATGATGGTGGTGGTGATTAACAAATTGCGAAAATAAATAACGTAAAACTTTCAAACTAGATCATCTCCGAAATGATTGATTTTGTTCACCAAATAGAAACGAATTCAGAGAAAGGAGGGGGAAACGAATTTTTTTTCCTACACTTCTGTTTGCTCATCAATCGAGGTTTTTTTTCTTCTTTTTCTTCTATGCTTCAATCTTCTCTTGTCTCTACGTTTATTAGTATCGTAGATTTTTAATTTAGAAAACGAGAGAAACAAAAAAAAAAAAAAAAGATATGAATTTCACATTTTTTTGTTTCGATCCACATTTGATTTTGATCATCAATGACATCACCGACTTCTTCACTATTCACTAAGATTATTATTATTACTATTACTATTACTATTACTATTTAAATTCGGCCATCTTGCTCTCTCTCTCTCTCTCTCTCTCTCTCTCTCTCTCTCTAGCTCTATGTGTTTATTACTATCAGATTTAAAGTAGTAAATCATAATCAAATAAATAAATCAATCAAATTTTTGATCCGATCATTCGGATCGAAATTGATGATGGATGCAAATTTGACGTTTGAATTTGAATCGAACTGATTATGTTTGCATTCGATGATGATGGTGATGGTAATAATGATGATGATGATCTACGGTTGCGGAAAAATTATGATTCGATCATCAAAAATTATCCAGAGAGAGTGAGAGAGAGAGAGAAGAGAGAAAAAATCGAAATTATTTGTTCATTTAAGGTAAATTCGATTCAGGTCTCATCATCGGCTCAGCACGCCCACACCTCATCATCATCATCATCATCGTTGCGCAACAAGGAAGACCAAGATAGCGAGAGAGAGAGAGAGAGAGAGAGAGAGAGAGATTTTCATAATAATTATTACCAATTTCTTCTATTTTTTTAAACTTTGAATGAATCTGAATCTTCTTCGAAAAAAAACCGCCCACCATTAATCTGAATAATAATAATAACAGTAATAATAATCATTGAATTTGTTCGAAGCGAATGAGAACAGAAAAGAGTGGTTTTATACAAAAAAAAAAAAAACAAAAAAAAATTTGAACATTTTTTGAATCTGGTCAAACTTTCGATTAATTCGATTGATCTCTTTCAACATTGAATGTAATGAAAAAAAAAAAAAATAAACAAAATAAACCAAAAAACAATCGGATTACAACAATTACATACAGATTGCTATGAATCGAAAGAGAGAGAGAGAGAGAGAGAGAGAGAGAGAGAGAGAAACAAATGAATTTTTGAGTTTCGAAAAGATTTCGATCGATCAAAAAAGGTGTTAAAATGATGATGCCGATGATGATGTGGAAGACTAGAGAGAAGCTTAGCGCTCAAAAAAAAAAAAAAAAAAAAAATTCTCTAATAAATCTTTCGTTTAATAATTTTTTTTTCCTTTAAAATCTTCTTGCAAAAAATAAACAAAACAAAATTGATTTTTTTTTTTTTAGAAAAAAAATCCAAATTTTTTTTTTTTTTTTTGAAATTAATTTGACCACCAAAATTGTTGCTCAATCACAAACAAACATCGCGCCCTATAAGATCTTGGCTTCTAGGGAACGAATCCGATGAACGATGACAAAAGACAACGATGAGGATTGGTGGTGATGATGGTGGTGGTCATCACTCATCAAGATGTCCATTATCTTTATTTTTTTTTGTGGCTAATTTTTCGCATATTTATCTCCGCCTCTTAAATTTGTTCTACTCATCATTATCATCACCATCATCATCATCTTCAAGAGAAAGAGAGAGAGAGAGAGAGAGAGAGAGAGAGAGAGAATCTTTAAAGGTTCGTTGAGGATAGAAAATGAATCCGATCGATGTGAATTTAATTCAAACACTAATCGATTTAGCCTTTGATTTGATCTTCCACTCTGTAGCCTCCAAAAAAAAGAGAACAAAGATCATTGAAGATCATTGTTGATGTCATAAAAAAACATAAAACAAAAACCAAAAAAAAAAAAAATGGAAAAATTAAACTACAAAAATTTTCTATAGAATAATATCTCCTCGAGGCGATAGCGTTTTTTATTTTTTTTTTTTTTTTTTTTTTGAATCTCAATTTCCATGAAACTAAACAAAAGCCTAGACGGAGAGAAAAAAAATTTTTGAAATTTAAAAATCTAAACAATTAAATAAACAAACAAACGAACAAACAAACAAACACAAACCAAAGATATTAATCCTACTTTACCATCTGGACCTTTCAATTTGAAGATTTTTATGATGGATTTTTAATCTCTTCGATTATTATCATCATCATCATCATCATCATCATCATCATCATTATCATCATTCTAATCATCACCGATTAATGATCGATTCGATAGATCTGATTCATTGATTCATCCAAGTTCCAAAGTTGATCTATTTTTTTTTGTTTTGGCCCCCCTATCTCTCTCTCTCTCTCTCTCTCTCTCTCTAAATTTGCTAGTGAATTTAGCTAATAATTTTCAATAATCAATTCGTATTATCTCGAATGTTCTCGATTGATCTGATATCAGAATCATTGCTCGATCGATAGATTTCGAGCTTCGAGATTTTTTTTTTTCGAGTTTCCATTTCCTTTCCCTTCTTCTCTGTTTTTTTTGGTTCAAATGTTCAGCTTTCTAGCTATGTTCCACGATGAATTTGTTTGAGAATATTTTTTTTTTTTTTTTTTGAAATTTCGATTTCATTTTCGCTATCAATCATCGACATCATCATCAAGGTAATATTATTGGACGATGGACATCGATGAAGATTATCTTTGCCATCATCATCATCATCATCATCATCATCATCAACATCATCATCATTACGATGGCGTCGATCTCTAACTTTACACACACATTGAAACACAATCAATCTCGTATCGCTCAATTTCTCTTATTTTATTTTATTTTAATTT
>CP080486.1:582500-597500 GCA_020844145.1 Sarcoptes scabiei
CAATAATAGTAAGTAATAATCTAATGATTGAATGTTTGGATGAGATTGTGAACAAAAAAAAAAAAAAAAAATGCAAAAAAAAAAATTCAAAGAAAGAAATAGAAGAAAATTGAAACAAATCAGTAGTCGAATTCCGAATGAAAGCCAAAAAAAAAAAAAACACGAAAGTGAAGAGATTGAAGACCTCGCAAGGAAAACAATTTGGGCTGTATTTGTTGTTTGCTTCTTTCTTTCTTCCATTTTTTTTTTTTTTTTTTGTATTTTTTTTTCGAAAAATTTTTTTTTTCTTACTGTTTTCGATTCGGGTGGAGAAAAATGCCACCGCCATTTTTTTTTCTTCCATTTCTTCTTCTTCTTCTTCTTCTTCTTCTTCTTAACCTTTCATTATTCGTTCATTTTAATTTTCATCTTGGATCTTTTCATTCCATCTCCTCTCTCTCTCTCCATCTCCTCGTTTGTATCATCGCTATTTTATTTCGATTATTATTATTATTATTATTATTATTATTATTATTCTATTTTTTTTTGTTAGATATTTTTTTTTCCTTAACCTTTTCGATTCTTGGGCGTATTCTGATCTGATTCGATTGTTCTGATTAGTTTATTGTTGTTGTTGTTTGGTTGATGCTGTTTGATGATTTTTTTTTTCTTTTAATTTCTTCTTTTGTTTCATCGAGAAGAGAATCAAAATTTTTATTTTCCGCATCGCGCTTTCTAGTTCGCGCGGAACGTTTTTGTTTTTGTTTTGTTTTTTTTTTCGAGAGAGAGAGAGAGAGCTTCTTCATCGAAATCATCTTTCATATCATCATCATCATCATCATCATTTATCATTTTATTATTTCATTTTTTTGGATTCTTTCAAACGGACAGCTAAACGGATCGCGGCAAAAAAGAAAAACAATACCGCCGCCAATCTTTCAATCGAAATCATAGACAATGAGAATGTTAAGACAATGTCATCGATGTCGATTATGGATTGCTATGAATGGATGATGAAAACAAGAAAGAAAGATTGCATAGACAAACAATATAGACAAACGTTTTCAATGTTCAAATAATATTTGATGAAGAAAGAAGAAGATGGTGAATGATAATCGAAAGCATTGATGAAGTGAATGAAATTCAACAACAACAACAACAACAACAACGACAACATCGAAACCGAAAGAGAGAGAGAGAGAGAGAGAGAGACTTCAATCGAAAGCGCAAAACCTAGACGATGAAGAACATATGCGAACATCATCAAACAATTGAATGATGGACAAACAAAAAAAAAAAAAAAAAAAAAAAAAAAAACGAAAAAAAGAAATACCTTTTTTTTTTTTTTTTTTTTTGTTCTTGTTGAAGAACATCCTTTTTCGTAATCTTCACTATCTTCTTAATAGCTATATAATCATCAATTATATGATAATGATGAGGATGAAGATGATGATGATTCTTATCATTATCTCCACCATCATCCTCATCATCATCATCATCGTCATCATAATTCAACCTTACAATTATTATCATCAATAACAATGATAATGATCATCATCGAAATGGTATCAATCTTGTTTTGTTTCTATTTGTTTCTTGAAATGCTAGACTCTTGAAGCATCTTGAAATTAATCATCTTGTTCACTCTCTCTCTCTCTCTCTCTCTCTTGATGGCGATGATGATAATGATGATCAAGATTAGCTCTTGTTTTGTTCGTATTGAGAAAGAAAGAAAGAAAAAGAAAAAAAAATGTTTGGTTATTTTTTCCATCCGATCCAAATCGAATAATTTTCAAACACTTGGATCGATCTTTTTTTTTCTTTGTGGGAAGAGGAGGAGAAATCAGGATGGAAAAAAATGGATCGGCAAAAAAAAACAAAGCTATCCTTTTCTGAATGAGAATATTAATTAGATATTGAATCGAAATAATCAATTAGTTTTGAGAATCGATCGATTTTTTTTTTCTTTTCTAATTTCATCTTTTCTTAGCCATTTAACAAATCTTCATAGAAGAAGTGGAGCGAAATAATTGTTTCATTTCGATTTCAAATTATTTTTGTTTTTTTTTTTTGACAGAAATTTTTTCCATCTTTCAAATTGAATTCTTCTTCTTATTTTTTTTTTTGCCCCAATCGAAGGATTTCTTTTTTTCGCTTGATAGTTGAGATTGTTTGTTTGTTTCTGTTTGTTTCTGTCGATCTTCGATCTCGTTTTCAATTTGTGTCTAATGCTGTTCATTTCAATCCTTGACGATTTAATCTAGCTTGTGTGGTCAATCACGATCACCATCAACGAGAAAAAGAGAGAGAGAGAGAGAGAGAGAGAAAGGTAATCTAACATAGTCATAGCCAATAAGTAATAACAATAATCGGTTATTGTTGTTGGAACACGAATTCCTCTCTCTCTCTCTCTCTTAAAATCGTTTCATATCTCGAACGGCATCGCTCGATTCTGTTTGGCTAAAATTCGAACAAAACAAAATCTAGAAACGTAGAATTATATCTTAATATCCTATAGCTACTTATTATTATTGTTATTATTATTATTATTGTTTTTTTTTTGAAAATTTTTTCATATCATCAACTCACTTTACCATTATTGATGGGATGATCATCTTGCGAACAGAAGCCAAAAAAAAAAAAAAGATTTAAAGGGAGAAATGGGGGGTGATGATTCATAATCAATATGATTTGGTTGTAATTTTTTTTTTTTTGGATTTTTTTTTCATTTTGGATTCAATGCTCAATAGTGATGAAATGGTGGAATGGTGGAAAAAATTTTGAAACAAAATTGAATGAATGAAATTGAATGCAAAAAAAAAGAAAAAAAAATAAAACCATTTTCTAATAGATAACTAATAATAATGGTGGTAATAATAATAATAATACTTTTCATATTGTATTTGTTTATAGTATATTTTCATACCTTTTTTTTTTGCTTTCGCTTTCACTTTTTCGCTTCTCTACTTCACTCTTCGGAAGATTCACAATTATTTGATTATTGTTATTGATTTATGAGAAAATTGAAAAAAAATTTTGGAATAGAGAAAAAAAATAGATGATTTGTAAAAATGATATGTTCAAATGTTCAATGTTTCTCACTCTCAATCACTCATTCACTCACTCACTCACTCACTCTTCTCTTCTCATTCATAGATCTCTTATTTAATCGTGAAGAAAGAAAGAAAGAAAGAAAAAATTGCTACCTTAAAATTGGATTATCTTTCGATATAGATAGATAGCATAGTGAGTGAATGGAATGGATGGAGAAAGAAAACAACGGAGAAGAAGAAGAAGAAGCAAGAAGAAGCAAAATCAAATGAAAAAAGAAAAAAAAATTATTATTATTATTATCAGTATTTTTAATATAAATCCAAAATCAATTCGATTTCGATCCAAATCTAGATCCAAGCTAGAGTATATAATCTTTTTTTTTTTTTTTTTTGATTATTCAATTTGCTCTCTAACATTAAAACGTTATCGGGGAATGCCTACAACTCAATGTTGGATTGGATAGATGGATTGATGCCACATAATGATGATCAAAGATGATGATGATGATGATAATAATAATCAGTCAATTTTTGAGATGATGATCGAAACACTCTTTCATCATCTCATTCATAAATTGATGGTTCAAACAATCAAAAACATGAAAATCAAAACAAAAAAAAAAAAATAAAAAAAAAAAAAAAGATTTTCAAGTGAAAAAGTCTCATCGATCTAATTTCGAATTCGTTTCCCCTCCTCTTTTTTGTGATGTAGGCGTTTCCGAATCTTATCGATAGCCAGTAATAATAATTTGCCAAAATAATCATCAACTTTCTCTCTCTCTCACCTTCTCTCTCCTTCTCTCCTTATTATTACGGTTCTCTGTTTGCTTTCTGTCCCCATCTTTCATTGTTGATTTTTAATCGCACATCGAAAAAAGGATTGATTTTATTTGACCAGAAAAAAAAAATTCATTTTTCCTCCTCTCTCTCTCTCTCTCTCCTTCTCTGTCGATGTTCACAGTAATCATCGGAAAATTTAATCCAAATTTCGATGATTCGCGTGATCTAAGCTTCACTTCTCTCTATTCTATCAATCGAATCATCCACATATCAATGTTTATCTTTCTCTTTGTTTCGTTCTGATTCAATCATATTGATTCGAAAACATTTGTTGCTTCTCAATACTGGCGATTACCTTGATGATGATAATGATGATGATGATGATGATGGGGAGGAGGAGAAGAAGAAGAAGAAAAAGTAGGAAGAAAGAGAAGAATAAGGATAATTTTATCAACTATAAGCTTTTATTTGTTTCTTACCGATCTCGATATATCGGATCAATAATGATTGGAAAATGAGAGTGGAGAAAAAAAAAAAATGCGATCAGATCAATTTTTTTTCCCTCCATCGTCCATCCATGTATCCAATCCATCCAATCTCTGCTATCTCTATCCGAAATCTCTCCATCCTACAAGCCTACGATCGATTTGATTGGGGGAGAAAATTTTCCATCTTCATTCTGGATCCCAATCATCCCAGTCATCTCAGTCATCCATGATGATGCTATTGGCATTGCCTTTGCTGTTGTTGTCGTTTTCGATGATGATGACGACGATGATGATGATGAGATCGATGTTGATGAGAATGAGGAGAATAGTTTGCTAGCAAATATTAATCTATTTTTTTTTTTTTTTTTTTTTTGTTCTCTTCACTTCATTCCATTTCTTCTTCAATACATTTGATGTTAGTTTGGTTAACGAGAAGAAGATAATCTCGAGATCACACACACATTGATTGCATTGATATTGATGATGACGGAATTGTTTCGATGCTTAGCGCTTACATATCGAAAGTGTTCTATCGTTAAGGATTGTTTTTCTTTTTTTTTTTTTTTTTTTTGAACTATTTTTCATTCAGACTTTTTTTTTAAAGTTTTTCTCAACATTCTATTCGTATTCGACAATGTTGTTGGCTTCAAACTTCATTGCTTCCAAAAAAAAAAAAAAAAAAAAAAGATTCGGATAGTTATTGTCTGTAGTCGAATAATCGAATCAAATTTTAGTTGCCACAAAATTCGAATAAAGAAAACAAAAAAAAAAAAAAAAAAGATTCTTACAGATCAGAATTTCAGAAAGAGATCCGTTTCATACGGTGATGTTCTAATCAATCAATCATCGCTGATTAAATTTTAAATATTGAACTAATTTGTAGAGCATCTTGAATTCTATTCGTTTCGATTCAATTCTAACCCTATTTGGTACCTAATAAACCGGTGTTTTTTTTTTCAAACTTTTCTCGTTTTGTTTTTGTGAGACCATCAATAATTTTTCTCTTTCGTTTTCGTTAAAACGAAGTTCGATAATCTTCATATCTATATTCTTTTTCTATATTTTTTTTTTTGATGTAATTTTGTGGTTATTGCGATAGTATTAGTAACACTTTCTTGCAATAATTCTCAATTATTCATTCATTCATTCATTCGATGATACAGTTTCTGTTTTGCTCTATTTTTTCCCCAACTAATCCTAAAAGTAATAATAATAGTCAGGGTAATAATAATAATAATAACAATAATTAATGTTTCACCGGGAGAGAATAAGAGGAGAAAATAAAAAAAAAAAAAAAAAGAGATCTACGATGCTGCCGATGATGCTGATCATCATCATCATCATCATAATCATCATCATAATCATAATGATGATAATCATAATGATAATACTAACATTAATATTAAATAGTATTCATATTTTCTTCTGTCCACTATATCGAACATTCGTTTTCGGATCATCGTTTTGGAAAAGATTAGAGAAGATCGAAAGAAACAATAATATCTACAATAATAATTTCTCTAGATTAGTAATAACAATTTCGATAGCAAAAAAAAAAAAGAATAATTGTAATAATAATAATAATCAGCATCATCATCATCATCGAATATCATTATGATTATGATTATGATTATGATGAGAATGTTTTTTTCGGACGAAAAACGAAAAAACCGCAACTCTATTCTAACGATGTTAATGATGATGATGATGATGATGATCCAAGAAAGGATTTTGATCTGGTTTATATTCTCTCACCGATCGATGTTTTTTTTTTGTTCATTTCACTTCATTTTTATCTTTATGATTACTAATGTTCACCATCGATATCGATGAAGAAAGGAGGAAGAAGATGGTGTTTCGAGGTGTTCCGAATTGGAGTAGAAATTTTTATTTTTTTATTTTATTTTTTTTTCTATTTTTCGGTCGAATATTGATTTATTCGATTAGCTTAAAAGCATCTCTTCTCTCTCTTGTTCTAGTTTGTCTTCTTGCATTCGTTTTTTTCTGTTTTTTTTTTTGTTGTTGATCGATTTTGTTCCTATTCGAAAGTATTAATGAGATGATTAGCCAACGGGCATTATCTACACGAGATTCACTCTCTTCCTCTCTCTCTCTCTCTCTCTCACTCTCTTTCTTGGGCATTTAGCAGCTATTTCCGAATGAACTTTTCGAAATGAATCCGAATAGATTTTATCGTTTATCGCCAAAACTCTTTCGGTATCGATAAAGAGTGGCGACTAATCGAACCAATTTCGATCATCATCGTAATTCTCATTATCAATAATTTTTTTCCCCCTTCTTTTTCTAATCTTCGGCTCGAATGTTCTTCGTTTCGATACGATTCGATCTAATTTATTTTGATATTGGAGCCAGTGGTCTTTTTTTTGATTGCTACAATAGCAACAACAACAACACTAACAACAACCAATCAAACCGAACGAAACCAAACGAAACGAAAAGCAAAGCAAAACCAAAGCCAAAAGGAAATGGAATGTGAATCGTTATTCTCAGCAAACCTACCTCATCATCATCATCATCATCATCATCATCATCATCATCATCGGATCATTCCTTCAAGGCTTTCGATGTTCATCGAGATTGATGTGGAAGGAGAAAAAAAATAGTAGAGAAGCTAGAGAAGGAAAAGAAACCACAAATAAAAAAAACAAAAAAAAAAATGATGCTTTGATGAGATGCTGCTCTCGATGAATCTCGATGAACACACCGGTGAAGCAATGAAAAAAAAAAAAAAAAAAATAAACCAAAAGAAGCGCTATCAAAATTTCAATAAAAAAAAATCACAGGAAGAAAAAAAAAATAACAGCAACGAATCGTTGTGATCGTCGGAGATATGGTGAAGAAGATCGAAAAAAAAAGGAAAAAAAAATTTCCTTTTTTTTTGCCCATTTCGATCGGAAATCAATCGAAAAAAACAAAACCGCGCGCGCTAGAGCGAGCGAGAGTGAGAGAGAGAGATGAAGATGGTCAAACAAACAAACAAACAAAAAAATGGCGAATTCGAATGAAAAAATAAAATAGAAGAAATGAAAACAAATCAAAAAAACCAAATAAATCGATAGCTCAACGAACGAATGGATCGAATTTTCTAATCTTAGCAAATGAAAAAAAAAAAATTTTTTTTTCTTCCCAAAGCTTTGCGAAAGTTTATCTTAACTGTTTTAGAAATGATTTCTGTCAATAAAAGAAATCAAACAAATCAATCAATCATTAGCGGTGATCTAGAACAAATTTAGGTTTGGTCATTTCTCTAGAACCCTATCTTTAAATTTGCATCGCTAGCTATATTCTTAACTTTTGATAAGCTTTTCATCGGAAAAGAGAGAGAGAGAGAGAGAGAGAGAGAGAGAGAGAGAGAGAGAGAGAGAGAGAGAGAGAGAGAGAGAGAGAGAGAGAATTTAAACTCAATAAACAGAAAAAAAACCTAGTCTTAGACAAAATCTAATCGAGTTTATCTCTCTCTCTTCGATAGCCTAAGCTAGCTCAATTGAAAGAAAAAAGAATATTAAACAACAAATTTAGAAAACTTCTTCGATAAATCTTCATCCTCATCATCACCACCATCATCACCAGTGTATTATTATTATCATTATTATTATTATTATAGTAATTAAAACGTTAACCTTTTTTTCTGAAGTGTATGAAACATAGAGAGAGAGAGAGAGAGAGAGAGAGAGAGAGAGAAGAGGCTAACGATAAACAAATAAACACCATTTTTTTTCTTCTTCTTTCGTTGTTTAGGCGAAAGGTTTGAGAATCGAATGATTAACAATCGAATCGTGATTTAGAGCTCAATTCATCGGACTCGATCCATTCGATTCGTTTCAATTTTTATTGATTTTTTTTTCTTTTTTCGATTGTTGTTGTTGTTCTGTTAGTAGCTGTTTGATTGCTCTAAGATTGATTGAATCTTACATAGAGATGGGGAAAGGTGGGGTAGAGAATTTTTTTTTTTAGTTTCCTTCTTGTTTATTTACGTTGATCATCGTAATAATTATCACCTTTTTTTTTTGATGATTATGATGAAATAATCATCGATTGTTTCGATCGAGAAGAGAGTCAGAATTAGCTATGATAAATGGATTCAAATGGAATTGAATTTCTAAATTGAAAATAAGGGTTTTGAAATTTCGGATATAATATTTCGGAACATCATGTGACATTTATGAGGAAAAAATGAAAGGTTTAAAATGTTTTTCAAAAAAAAAAAACAAAAAAAATACCTCTGCTAATTGATTAAGATGAACGGAAATCGAGGGGTGGAGTTGTGATCTATTTCGATACGACCTCGATTGTTTTTGGTTTGATGCCATCAGGTCACTACTCTGATCGGTACGCTAAAATGTTTCGCTAGGACCATAGTCTCGTCTCGTTTTGTCGTCGTCGAAACTCATCTCTAGATCTCATGTTGTTATGGTTCATTGAATACCCTAGGTCTCAAAGTACTCAAAGTTCTCTCTATTCTTTGTGTTTGATTGTTGTTTGTTTGAAAAAATTTTTCTAATTAGCGAATTCTAACTTTCTCAATCTAAATTGTCACTGTCTATTCATTTCTTTTTTTTCTCATTGCATTTTTTTTTTCGATTCCAATCCAGATTTACCTTGAAGTGACACGCGATCTGGCACGTGGCCAAGAATTGGTACTCAATTCGAATCAAGTTCTACTTATTCACGAGAATGATGTTTGCTATCAAGATGGTACTAGTCATTATCGTTACGGTACTGGTAAGTTTATTGGCATTCTATTCGATTCATTTGTTTTCCCTCTTCTCGTTCTCGTTCTCTGCTTTTTTTTCTCCTTCTTCATAAATAGTTTCGAGGTCAAACGGAAGACTTTTCGATTTACCTTGTTCTTTGCTATCCAAATGCTCATTATGATCATTGTGATGATTCTCTATCACTTGTATGATAGAGAATCTCTTGAGTTTAAGGGCATGTGTCAATGCTAAAAAAAAAAAAAGATTCTCTTATTGCTTGTTTCTTTTTCGCCTAAATAGATTGTGTTGCAGCTGCAACAATCGATTCGGTAGTATAATTATGAGATGAGATGAACTTTTGAATGTAAAAAAAAAAAAAAAAATAAAGTCAATTAGCTCGATGCTGTCGTGATGGCATCTGGCTTTGTGAGCTACCGTACCGATCCATCCAATAGATCAATTTACGCTCATAGAGTAAATGTAAGCTCGTAGCGCCTTGCTTGCTAATCAACGATGATACAAAGGTGCGATGAAAAATTGAATTGATCCAAAATCGAAACCTAAACGAGAAAGAGATTGATAAAGAATGGATCAGAAAAGATGATCCACCATCATCTTCATCATCATCTTCATTGAAGCAAAGAATCGAAACGAAAAAATGAAAAAAAATAAAATTCATTCCGAATGAAACCCCTCCCCTGTGAGCCCCTGAACAATTAGAACAATCGAGAAAGAAAGAGGAAGAGGAGCGAGAGAGAGAGAGAGAGAGAACAGAATTCAATGTGAAGAAATTTGAATATTATAACTAATCATCGTTTCCGAACGTAACGGTTTTTATTTTTGCGGTAACAAAAACAATCGATCTATTTCTTTCAAAAAGTATTCCCTATTCCGATAGTGTAGAAATTAATGATAATTACGGTTAGAGATGATGATGATGATGATGATGAGAATGATGATGAATGTGAATCAAAAGAGGATTAATATTGTCTGGCCAATGATGAGAATCGACCACCTGTGTGTGGGTTATGCGTGTGTGTGTCTCTGTGTGTCTGTGTGTGTGTGAGGTTTGTAGGGTTTCACCAAAAAAAAAAAAAAAACATAAAGTATGATGATGGTCTCTCTCAAAAAAAAAAAAAAAATTACAAACAAACCAATAGAATGAGATGGATGGTACTCTTTGTCCCTTGTACATTTAGCTTTACCGATCGACATTCATTCGATTCGTTTCAATTCGTTCGATTCCTGGCAAACCAATAGTCATTTTGTTTCGAAATCTCGTTCCGATTCATATGTTGTTGAGTTTTTACTTTTTTGTTTTTGTTTTTTTTAATTTTTCCTTCAATATTCGTTTAGGTTTAATCTCTAGCATCAAAAATGGACAATCAGATAGATTAAGATCATCGTCTTCGGATACGTTTCTAGAGCCATCATCATTATCCTCATCACCATTATCTTCATCTACATCGAGTTTAACTACAGCAACAACAACACCAACAACAACAACAACGCCCACATTATCATCATCATTGTTTTTGTTGGAAAATTCGAAAAAATATCGTTGGAAAAATTTCGAATCAAATCCAAACAAAACGAATCGAACGAAACAATTTCAACGAGAAGATTTTGATCGAGATCAAAACGAATGTTTCGATTGGAAGCGTAAAAATTTTCACGATCGACGTAGAAAATTTCGATCTCTAAGGTAGGTGAAATTTTAATTCACAATTCATTGAAACAATCATTCTCTCAGATTGAGAAAAGAAAATTTTTCTGTCTATATGTCTGTGTATAGGTGTTTGTATGTTCTTGTGTCATTTTTTTTTTTTTGTTCTCAATGAAAGCATTTCAATGTAACGTAATGTTACAATATGATTGTGTTCCAATTGGATCTCGGATCCTATCTATCCTTCGATCTCGCTCTCTCTCTTTTTTTTTTTTGGTTCAACAATTGATTCGATCGAATTTTTTTTTCTCTTCGTTCTCTTCTTTCCCCTTCCCTTCCAAACGTTTGATTTCTCATCAACAAAAAGTATAATTATTGAGATCTATAGCGCGTAACGAAACAGAAAAGATCTTCTTTCTCGATTCTAATCGATCCAAAACTTTTTGAAACTCTTTTCACCAATTGGAACGTTTCCAATCTATTGTTTTCCAATCCATTGGAATTCACTTGGAATTCATTCCGTTCCATTTATCTCTCTCTCTCTCTCTCTCTCTCTCTCTCTCTCTCTCTCTCTCTCTCTCTCTCTCTCTCTCTTCACCGAATTCAATCAGATCGATTGCTGAAAGAAAGAAAAAAAAAAAAAGAAAAGATCGATTCAGATCAATTTAGATCAAGAAAACAAAATTAACAGTTCTGTATCGCTCTAGAGAATGATTCCAGTGTATTTTTTTTATTTTTTTTTGAACGACAACAATCATTCATTTCATCTTTTATTTTTTTTCCGTTCTTGTTGTCTATGTTGTTGTCTTTGTCTGCCATTGTTGGTGTTGAAGAGTTAATTTTCTCTGTGAACAGGCGATGATGGAATGCGATTTTTTTTTTTTTTGCAAATTCATCATCACGTTAACGTTAAACTTTGTCAAGGTTTTTTTTTTTTTGCTTCCCAAAACTGTTTCCGATCTATTTATTAGCTATCGAAGCTTGTTATGCTTAAATGAATTTCGATTTGAGATTTGATTTTGATTTTTTCTTTCCATCGAACAATTCGATGTGATCGATTTCGAAATGATCATCACCATCGTTTTTCGATGTGTTTGGATGAATTTTATTTTTTGTTTTATTTTATTTATTTTTTTTTTGCAATTATTAGTCCTGGTTTTTTTTTGGAACTAGAAACTATGTTTTTGAAACGATAGGATAGCTGAAATCAATGAATGAATTTCGAAATCTATTCCCCAAAAATTTGGATGAGAAATCAGACAGAGAGTAGAGAGACGAGAAAAATAAAAACGAATCGATTCAATTAGTTTTCGCTGGAGAATTTTCACCGATCTTCGAATTTTGTGAAGAAATTCCATACCTTCGAGTGATTAGTTTCTAGGCTATTATTATTATTATTAATATCTACTCTCTCTCTCTCTCTCGGTATCTTAATCGATGCGACGACGACCATACTATGATAATAATGATAATAAGGCAGCAAAAAAAACTGATTCATTGAAATCGATCGATAAGAATACTGACTTATTCATTAATCTCATTCTGAAATGTGATATATGGATTTTTGGAAGGGGGGAAAAAATTCTATTCTCAAAGTTTCAATTCGTGTTGAAAGGATTTGAAATTGAAACAAAAATCGAATCGATCTGAATCGATCGATCGATCGATCTAAATCCTTTATTTTTTTTCTGTTTGATTTTAGATTCAATCTAAAATGCGATCCGATTGGAATCCTAATGGATTGAATGATCGGACTATTATTGAGATGCATAGATGTTTGATAGAGGACAATCTAAATTAGATCCTTTCTGATTGATTTCACTCTCTGCTCGATCGAGATTGATCTGTCGATCAATCGATTAAGGTTAACGTTTCATTTGAAAAGATTGAGGTTTTCTCTCTTTTTGATCTAGATCAATCTTCAAATGGAATTGAAAAATTTTTTCCCCCAAAACAATGCAACAATTTTGATTTTTGTCAAAATTCGATCATTCAAAACAATAAAATCCTTCGAGAACATAGAGAGAGAGAGAAGCGATGGCGCGCAAAAATGTTTTCAAGAATCTCATCATCACATTCATCAAATTTTGTTTCATTCTAATATCCGGTTTCGAGGAAAAAAAATAATACCAATAATAATAATAATTGTCATACTACATCTGATTATCAATGATTTTGTCACCAACCGCCATTACCATCACCAAAATCATCGCTCTCCTTGTCCTCGTCATTTCAAATAAGATCCCATTCATAGCTTTCTCTTTTCCTTCTTCTCCTTCCATAATACAGTGAATCCTTTCTTCAATACTTTCTCTCCTTTCTCCCCACCGCAATAGATCTAAAAAATCCATCGATATCTTTGAGAGAAATCAAATGAAATCGAAAGTTATTTCCATTTGATTTCAACGAATTTGTCAATGATTCCATCGTCATTGATTCATCATCACCATTGTTTTTGTTTATTGAATATTGTCACATTTTTTCTTTTTTTTTTTTCTCGTTGTGAAATCGAAAATGAAATTGGACAACAAAATTTTTTGTTGTGGATCGTTGAGCACCTCGATTCAATGGAAGCGAATGTACCAAGAAAATAAAAAAACCAGATAACGTTCTCTTCAACGAATACGATGATGTTGATGATGTAGCGATGACAATGATGATGATGATGATGGTGATGATGATATTTTTCTCTCTTGATTGGTTACGAACAATCGAGTCGTAATGAAATCTACAAACAATCTACACACACTCATTGACAAATAAAAATTGTAACAAAAAAATCAAAAAAAAAAAAAAAAAAAAAGATAGAAAAAAAACAACGAAACAAACAAATAGACGCATAGATAGAGCGAGGGGCGTTTCGAAGGAGAAGATAAGTTTTAAAGGGGTGTGGTTCAAGGAAGAAACATTGTCACATTGTCGGACGATTTTCTCAATCAATCGGATTGAGTGAAGCGAAAAAAAAAAATATCTTATCTCTTTAGCTCTTCTTGGTTCATCGATCTGAATCCGCTCTGAAAGTGAAGAGAGAGAGAGAGAGAGAGAGAGAGAGTGTTCCAAACCAGACCAGACTATTTTGTGACCAAATGCAATTGATAGAATGGAATGTGTTGTAATTGGGCCAAATCCTTTCCTCTTTTCGATTGGATCACTCTCTCTCTCTCTCTCTCTCTCTCTCTCTCTCTCTCTCTCTCTCTCTCTCTCTCTCTCTATTTCTCGTTCAATTGTCTCGTTTTACATTCGATTTCGTTTCATCCGTTCCGTAACGATCATAATTGGTGCATTTGTGGATGATCATTGTTGCATTTATTATTATGATTATTATTATTATTATTATTATTATTATTTTTGCAAGATTATTATCTGATCCTGACGAAATCAACCGTATAACTCCTCTCCACTCCTATCAACTCCTCTCTCTCTCTCTCTCTCTCTACACCCCTTTTGTTTGAATGACTTTCGTAATTATTTAGATTCGATTGTCTTCCGTTTTTTTTCAGTTTGATTTCTTTTAATTTTTTTTTCTCCGTTGCAAACTACGACAATCCTTATGAATGAATCATCGAGTACAAAGAAAGATCATCACTGATTGAAATGAATTAATGAATCAAATGATTGAATAGAGAATGGAGAGAGAGAGAGAGAGAGAGAGAGAGAGAGAAAATGAAGAGAAATTGCTCTCATCACAGCATTCGTTGATTGAATATCTTCATCCGATTACTAATTAATCAATCTGATTTCGATTGATTAATTAATAGCATAGAGAAGAAGGAGTGAAACAGAAATCAAATCTAAGTTTTTTGGGATAGATTTCATACAATCTCTTTCGCTGGCGTTTGATTACGTCCGAATCGTATCGAAAGATCTTGGGAGCGAATCAGTGGAGATACGGATGTTGTTTGTCATGGATCGATGATCCAAGTAAATTCTTAAGCTTTTTTTTTGTTTAAGATATTCATTCAGATTTGATTTTTTTTTTTTTGTTTCTCTCCACATAATCTTCAATAATTTTGTTCATAATAATTATAATCAAAAATTGTTTAATAATTCATTTGCATTTTAACTTAAACTAAATACTCAAAACAAATGTCTAAACTAAACGAAAGTAGGGAGAGAGAGAGAGGGGGGAGAGGGGCAAAGATGACTATCCGATGATAAATATTGCAAGATGGATTCAAAAGATTTTCATAAAGTAGTGTGTGTAGGTGTGTCGGAATGAATAATAATTGTCGATGATAATCTAAATCTAGATGTCTATCTTCAATAAGCTAAACAATAATTTTGTGGGAGTTTTTTTTTCCTATGAAAATTGTTGAATC
>CP080486.1:600000-652500 GCA_020844145.1 Sarcoptes scabiei
AAAAAGATAAATCGATTGTTTTGATTTCGAAAATTGGAGAAGAATGTCTAACCGAATTGCTAACAAATTAACGAAAGATAGAGAGAGAGAGAGAGAGAGTGAGAAAAAATTGGATTTTTTTTTTTCTTTTCTTCTCAAAAATTACCTCAAAATTCATCAATCTATTGAGATGGAAATTTTTCTCGAAATAAATTCACAAAATTATCTTCTCTCTTCTCTTTCCCTTTTCTCTTCCGTCTGCTTCATACCTATGAGGTAGATATGATGCATCATATCTCTCTCCCACTCTCTCTCTCTCTGGATGATGATGAAGTTTAATGAGTTTAATAATAATAATAATAATAATAATAATAATGGTGATGATTATTGTTCAATCATTTTTCTTAATTCTTAATATGATTGTTCTTGAGAAAATTTTTACAAAAAAAAAAATAATAATAATAATTTGATTGTTTTTAGATTGAAAATTTTCTCTTAAAAAATTCTAAGATCGATCTAGAGATTGATCACGAATGAGAAACAATTTTGATTTCTTGTGCTTTAGATAACTCTTTGAGGAAAAAAAAATTAGTTCCATAGTGAACAAGAATGTTATCATTTCGTCGTTAGAATCGTTAGACAAAGAATTCAAATTGCTATTCTTTCAAGAAATAGAATCTGGAAAAATTTTTTTTGGGGGGGGGGTAGTGAAGGGCAGGAAGATTTCGTTCGAATCTAGAATTAAAATCGATCATTCGATTCGATTCGATTCGATCGAAATCTAGATTTTCATCAAATCCAATTGAATCCAAGGCAATGAAAAAGAAAAAAAAAAATTGATTTGAAATTTGATGAGAACAAAAAAGAAAAAAACACAACACATCTCATCCAATAGATTTCTCTCTCCCTCTCCCCCTTCTCATCCCTTCGAAAAAAAAAATTAAAGAATAAAGAAAACAGATCAATCATTTCGTTCGAAAAAATTCAATCAATGACTTAAGGGAGTGGACTAATTGATTTCACTTTCATTTTGATCCATTTCGGGCAAAAAAAAAGAGAGAGAGAGAGAGAGAGAGAGAGAGAGAGAGAGAGAGAGAGTTTCAAAGTTAATCAAATGCTGTTTTGTTTTTTGTTCTTGTCTTATCTTCTGCTTTCCCTTACTTACAAATCGAAATAAGAACGGCATTCAATTCATTGATTTATTCAATCGAATCGATCGAAGTATTCGAATCGAGAGTTCTGATAGATCAGAAGAACTGAATCGAAATTGATGGTGAAAATATAAAAAAAAAATCCTTTCTTCTCACTCTCTCTCTCTCTCTCTCTCTCTCTCTCTCTCTCTCTCTCTGTCCTATTCCAGAAGCCTATCCTCTCTACTTTTGTCAAAAAAAAAAAAAAAAAAACGAAACGAAAGATAAAACGAAACATCGTAGAAGAAGAAGATGATGTTGTTGTTGATGTTGATGATGGTGTTGATGATGTTGATGGTGTTGATGGTCATTTTCAATTTATTACAATCCCAGACCATCACCATCATCACCGTTGCCGTTGCCGTTGCCGCCGCCATCATAATCAATCGGTCCTTCTCTCGGTCTTCAATGTATAATATCGAAAACTCTAAATCATAGATGCAAATCTATTTCGAAAAACGAACAGAGAGAGAGAGAAGAGTAACACAACAACAACGCCTTTGCCTTGAGCGTCGTTGTCTCTTTGCTTTTATCTTCTGTTATTTTTTTTCGCCATATTTTTTTTTTCTTTTGTTTCTTTTAATCTTCTAACTCTCTCTCTCTCTCTCTCTATCTTCCCCCTTCATCTTTCATATTGGATTTGATTTTGGGAAATATTACTCACAGATCTATCGCTCTCACAGTACTCTGTACTCATCAAGATTTTCGATTTTCATCAAAACCGAGTTTAAAGAAGAAGATAGTAAGGGGAAAGGATCGAAATGAATGTTTCAAAAAAAAAAAAAATTGGTAACCTCTAGGGCAATCGGTTCGATTGGATAACGTTCATTTTGATCTCCTATTTTCTCAACCATTATTATGATCATCATCTACTGATTCGCTCTCTCTCTCTCTCTCTCTCTCTCCCCTAATCTCCATCTCTCAATTTAGATTAACACTGAATGTAATAGCTCTCTCTCTCTTTGTGTCTTTTTCCGCTTCTCCTTTCTTTTCCCATTAAACCTGTTGATCGGTCGATTGATGTTTGGGTCATCTAGCTTAAAATTGAACCATTTCTTATTGATGATGATGATGATGATGATGATGATCAGATCGAAAACAATCCATTTGGAACTTCATTTCACAGTTGGCGTTTTTTTTTTTTTTTCTTTTTTTTTTTTCGAATTCAAATTTGAAACTTTAATGATAAAAGTAAAATTAAATTAGCTCAAAGCCTAAAGTCATCATCATCATAATTGTTATCATCATCATCATCATCATTAAGATTATTATTATTATTATTATTATGAGTGTTTCTCTGCTATCGATGCAATAGAGTCTAGAAATTATTTTCAATCAATTCAATGATTACAATTTTTCTTCGATAAGATATATAAAAAAGAGAGAGCTAGAGAGAGAGAGAGAGAGAGAGAGAGAGAGAGAGAGAGAGAGAGAGAGAGCAAGAGAGAGGTGCAAAATTCAAATTGAATCGGTTTTTAGAAAATTTCACAATGCTCAACAGGTGTCATAGGACCTATGCCATAGGTGTTCAAAGGGTTGAAGATACCTCAAATAGTACGAAGCTAATTGAATTTGATTCTTATCCTCAGAACAAAATCTAATATTCAATTTAAAGATGTTTTATTTTTATTTTTTTTTTTTTTTTTTGAATGATTTTATTTTCTGATCCTATTCCTCTAATCAATTATTTCATCTACTACTACTACTCTACCAATCTATTCGATCTGAATAGTTTCATTTCGAGAGTGAATCATTTTCAATCATCGATCGAAACTAATTATTGTCCCACTCGATGAGAACTCTTAGAGGAGAGAAGAAAAAAAAAACAATTTCCTCAAAAAAAAATCCAAGATAAAAAGAAGCTAGCAATTCAAATCTTTCAAAAAAAAAACCAAATCGAACCAAAGCTTTCAAATCAAGTTCCGCAAAAAAAAAAAAAAACAAACGAATGAAAAGAAAAAAAAAAATAAAATACCAAGAAAAGTGAATCGATCGAAACGAACGATGGTGTCAGTTTCGAAAAAAAAAACGATCGAATAATATGAAACCAAGATTCAAAATTCCACAAAGATTTAAAAATTCGAAAATTTCACAACCATTTCATTCTCTCCATTCTCTCCCTTTTTCACATTGTTGAATTGAACCGTATAGTGTGAACTAAGATGAAACGAATTCGTTTCTCTCTCTCCTTTTCTACTCGTTTCGAGAGGAGACAGATAACACTCTGTCACACTCTAATTACTTCTGATTGTCTATTTACTCGATTCAATCGAATCCTTTCACTTTCTCTCTCTCTCTCTCTCTCTCTCTTCTTTCTCTATACGCCATTCATTTAATAATTAATTTTTTGAATCAGCAATAGTTAACAAACAAACAAAAAATGAAATCTTTTTCATTTCAATCTTGTTGTTGTTCTTCTCTAATCATCAAACTTTGGTCACTTTTGACCATAAAGAGAGAGAGAGAGAGAGAGAGAGAGAAAACTTTGTTAACTTTGTAACTTAATTGTTCCGTGACGATTTTGTTTCAATTTCGAGAAATCAATTTTGAGACATTCATTTTGGATTTTCGATGAAAATGTTACTCATTTTCAAAAAAAAAAAATGTTAAGATTTCTTCTAGTCTGGAGATTTTTTTTTTCGTTTTTATTCTAAATTGTAATTTTGTTGTTTTTTTTGCTTTCTCTCCCTCCCCCCTCTCTCGTTACAATTTGTTGATTTTCGTTTTGGTGAAAACGATTTTTTGGTCGATTTTTTTTCGTTTTTTTTTTCGTTCGTTTCGTTCCGGTTCGTTTCGGGACCGATACTCATCAGACCAATAAGAGACGTTTGTCAGTTCTTGTTTTCTTCTCTATCACAATGATTTGTCACCTCAATCTCTGTTCGATAAGCTGAGATCTAATATGAAGAGTTTTTGTCCCTCCACTTAAACGTTTCCGTTTTTGTGTGGCATTTGAGAGAAAAAAAAATCGGTTTTAGGATTTTGCCAAAAAAAAAAAAAAATTTTTTTCTGAACTAATTTCTTCCTCATTCAAAGAATTTGAAATCCATTTTATTTGGATGATTGGATTGTAGAGAGAAGAGATTAATATAATTCTAATATGAATCAAATTTTTTTTTCTCTCCTCTTTTCGACTAATTCGTAATGCTTCCGGTAGAATTTTCATCAATCTAAAACGAAAATGTCTATCAGTTCCATATTGTTCTACTACTGTTCCAAAAAGAAAATGATCAATTTTTCAAACCTAAGCTTGAAATCCTAGAATGAAACAGTAGCTTAAGGCATCAAAATCTAATGATTTTCGGGCCCGATTCTACCCGGCTTTGTGTTTGACGACTAATTAGCGAAAACAGTGAGAGAGAGAGAGAGAGAGAGAGAGAGAGAGAGAAAAGATCATCTCATATAATCATTTAATGAATGAATGAATGAATGATTAGGATCGAAATCAGGCTCGTATTTCTCGCATTTGCACAGAGTAGTCAGGTAGCAAAAGAGAATGCAAATGTTACAACTGTACAATGTGTAGACACGATCACAAAACACCCAGACACGATTTGCTTGTTGTTTTTTTTTTTTTTGTTTTTTTTTTGTTTCTTGTTTTTTTTTTGTCATCATTCAGACAGATATTCAATCTGAACATCATAATTTTTGATCGGTGATCATCTTCATTTATGATTAATAACAATTTCGTGATCGAAACTTTCTCTCTCTCCCACTCTCTCTCTCTCTCTCTCTCTCTCTCTCTGACTCCCTCTCTTAACATTTTATCTCGAAAAGCTATTCTAGATCCATAGATTTTCTCTCTCTCTCTCTCTCTCTCTCTCTCTCTCTCTCTCTCGCAATACTCAATTCGTTGGCTACGATTACGATGATGATGATGATTACTGTTTGGATTGTTACTCTTCCTCTCTCACTCTTGATGATTATTGTATTTTATTGATTATCTATGCGATCATTAAACACTGTTATGCGATAATCGTCGCACTAGAATCGTTTTTGGTAAGATGTTTCGCGAACAAAACTATGCGAAGCGATGGAAATCCAAACAAAAACATTTTAGCCACTATAATTAGCCACCATAATTATACATCGCGATGATATATATTTCAATATATACATTTGATGTTTCGATAGCCGATGATATAATAATGAGAGATGATTGTAACGCTATCGAAGATAGATTTGATCGAAATTCCAGAAGCAATCGAAACAGAAGCAAGATGTTGTCTTGTAAGATTATAATGATGAGGATGGTGATGATGTTATCGTTTGAAATAAAAAAAAAAGGAAAGGATTAAGAAAAATTTTTGTTTAAATTTTTCTTATGTATTTTTTTTCATGTATTCTATTTATTTTTTTTTCTTCACAGATTCGATCTTCTAGTTTAGTTTAAAATCCAATCCAATTTGATTATTAAACAAAATTATATGATTCATTGTAAAAAAAAAAAAAAAAAACTTCTTCGTAATCGAAGCAAATTATTATTGTCTAGCTCGCTCAACACACACACACACACACACACGCAATCCTTTTAGGATCGGTATCTAGATTAAGGAGGGGGGAAAGATTCTTCTCAATTTTCCCCTTTCCCGTCTTTACATCTATTCACTGCTTGTTGCTAAACATTGTTACTTGTTACGTTCGTTCACAATATTAGCCTCTAGTGATGATTATATAATTTGTTGTGTTTCCCTAATTATTTTTTTTTTTCTTTTCTATTCGATTTGAGTTGATCTCTTATTTTTTTTCTACTTTTTTTTTTTGATCCCAATCAATGGGTTTTGTTTGTTCTCGAATTTTTTTTTTCGGTTTTTTTACCGAAATTCCATCTCGAATTCTTCTCATTGGAAGCAAATTTACGATTTGTTTCATTCTCTTTCTTTAATGAATTGGATATTTCTTTTTTTTTTTTTTTTTTGTAATATTTTTTCTCCAAGCTGATTTTGTTAATCTTACAATCTTAGGAAATGAAGCAACGATCGATCGTAACGGATCGATTTTTGAAAGGGCAAAAGATTGAAAGGGAAGAAGAAAATTAACTGGTTCGTTGAATGATTAGGATCAATTAGAAACTAAAAGCTATCATCGATTTTCACTCTCTCTCTCTCTCTCTCTCTCTCTCCTCTTCTCAAATCTCAATCTGAATGGTGGAGAGAGAAAAAAAAACCTATTTGATCCAGTTATCCCATGCCAAGTCTTAGAAAGTTTAAGTTGGCAACAAAAAAAAAAATTGATCAAATTCAAAATTGATCCAAATCACCAATTGTGTTGACTAATCACTGGCGCAAAAAATAAAAAATAGAATAAAATAAAATAGATTGAATAATTTCTTATTAATAATCTAATGCTTGCTTGTAAGCTAAGCGAAAGTTTTGTTTCCAATCAAGATCAAGAAGATCTATCTTATCCGATTTTAATTTTTTTTCTCTAGTTTTGTTCCTTTTTTTTTATTTGTTTGTTTCGTTCCGTTTTGTTCGATACAGGGAGAGAGAGAGAGAGAGAGAGAGAGAGAGTTGGCTATTCGATTGATCTATTCATTTTGTTTTCTTCTTTATTATTTTGCTTTTCTGTGCAAAAACTAAAACAAAATAATCCAAATTTCTCACCTTTCTCTCTCTCTCTCTCTCTACAGGATTTATTAAAGAAAGAAAAAAAGAAAGGAGAAAAGAAAAGAAGCAGATCAGTAATAATGATGATGATGATGATGATGATGATGATGATTATCATTATCAACTACTAGATTAAGAATGAATGGAATCATCGACAACAACAACAACATCGAAAACGAAAAAAATAAAACAAAATAATAATAATAATCAGCGGAAAAAAGAGTGCACCTGGATGTATGTGTGTGTGTGTGTGTACGCGCGCAAAATAGAGAGAGAGAGAGAGAGAGAGAGGAAAGATAGAACTATTCCAAGACCAAAGATGATCTTAGAGATGATTCTCAGATTTAACAAAACATAAGACGCCCTTATGCTATCTCTTCAACAAAGATCCTTGTTACTTATCGAGAAGAGTGTTCAACTCTCTCGAAATTTACTACTTCAAGAAGCTACTACAATCATCATCATGATGATGATAATAATAGCGATGATGATGAAGATGATGATGATGGTGGAGAAAGATGAAAATGATGAAAGAGTTAACTATCTCTTTTTTTCCAACTTCAAACATTTCGATTTGAGAGTGAAGAGAGAGAGAGACAGAGAAGAGAGAGAGACAGAGAGACGACAAGGTATAAACAATCTAGTGAGAGAGAGAGAGAGAGAGAAATTAGAAGAAAGTGAAAGAGATCTTATTTCTCTCGAAAAAAAAGGCGAAGAAGATTTTCTCCGTTTCTTGCAATACGTTGAACGAAAAAAAATAAAAAAAATAAAATAAAAAGATAGGTGGAGGAAAATCAAACGATGATGATGTCGATGTTGATGCTACTGATGGTGATGATGATGATGATGATGATCGAATGGGGAAAAAAATAAGCTAAGAAAATGGAATTAAAACAAATGTAACTGTAACGAAACAGTAAGGAAGACAAAGAAAAAAAACGGTGGTGGTGGTGGCGGCGTCGATGGTGGAGATGGTGATGGTGGTGGTTGTGATGATGTTGATCATCTTCGATGATACTGTCGATGATGATGTTGTCGATGTTGTTGTGTAGAAGATGAAGATGATTATTTCTTTTTTTTTTTCTCCATCTCGATCTTTGTCGATCGGACTCCATTCGTAACCTGACTATCACCTTGATATGATGTTGATTGTTAGCGATGTGATTTGATGTGAGGTGATTTGTATGATACGGAACGGAATTGATCTAGATTCGATACGATTTCCTTTTCGATCATTCTCGTTCGATAGGGTTTCCGTGTTACGCTTATTCCCGTTGCATTTTTTTTTTGGTGTATTTTTTTTTTTTTTTTTTTTTTTTGGAGAAAAAGATCGTCAGTGATGTCGTACCGAAAATTTCAAATTTTTTTGAATATCGAAATTTTCATTACGTTTTTGTTTTCATCTGAATCGATCGTTACCATGATTGAAATGATCCTCTAGAAATCAATCTAATTATTGCTAGTATTATTATTATTCTTTCCAAGTGGATCAACCTAAGCTAAGCATTGATTGTTGTTTTCGTCAACAAAAAAAAAAAAAAAAAAAAAGTTTCGCTTCCGTCATTGTTTCTTCATCGATTCATTTTGTTTTGTGCTTGAAGCTTTGTTTTTTTTTTTTTTGGAAATTTTTTTTTTTGATCTCTAATCACAACCCCATCGTTGTCACCAAATACCATAGCTTTTGTTCTTCTCTGTCTCTCTCTCTCTCTCTCTCTCTCTCTCTTCAATCGCATATTCAAAATCACCTCGATAAGCAAAAGAGAGGAGAGAGAAATCGATCTTACCTGTTTGTTTGTAATCGTTTTTTTTTTTGGGGGGGGGGAAGAATAAAAATCTTTTCTCTTAGTCATACGAAATTCGGGTGTTAGAGAAAAAAAAACAAAACGAAACAGCTATAATAACAGCTACAATAATTCTCAAATTGATGACAACATCATCATCAATGTTCAACGTCGTCTTCTTAGAGTATCAATTTCATTTTGGAAAATTTTCTAGATTTCCTAAAAAGCTACCAGAAAAAGTGACAGTTTTGTTTGTTTCGTTCCGCTCTCACTCTCTCTCTCTCTCTCTCACTCCCTCGTTCTTTTTGATTCTCTCCTTGTGAATTGTTAATTGGAATGAAACGGAGAAAATTTCCTCTAAGATCTCTCTCTCTCTCTCTTCCGAGATCACCTTTTCATTTTATTTTATTTTTTTTTTTTCGCAACGATTCGATTTTTGTCACTGTCACATTTCTGTTTCGATTATTCGTTTTGAATTTTTGTGTTTTTTTTTGGTTTGCTACTCTCTCTCTCTTTCTTTCTTACACAAAGCAAGTTAGCCGAAAGATGAGAAAGAGGATTTTGTTTGTTAAACCAAAATCTTTTTTGGCTGTGCTCAATTTGGCTTCCTTTTTGAATCATTTTATTTCTCATCTTGATTTAGTGAAAATTTTTATTTAGATTTTTTATTTTTTTGGTTTGAAATTCAATAAATTTGATTCGAAAATTCTTCGATTCCGTTCGTTTAGTTTTGTATTCTGATTCATTGATGAACGATTTTGATTCAATCAACTGTTGAATCGAGCAACAAGTTGATTTGTCTGTTTTTTTTCTCAGTCTAGACAATCAATTTTTGAAGTTTGTTTTGGATTTTTTTTTTGTGATGGAATATTTTTTTTTCGCCAAAAATTCTTTCAAAAATTCTAAATTCTTCATTATCTCAGTTTGAAATTGAATTCAATTCGATTCCGATCCATTCATAGAGATTGTGTCTTAATATCTGTGGGCGTGTCTAAAAGTTTGTGATTAGCGAATCAAATTGAATCTTTTCATTCAACGAATTCTATATTTTTTTACAAAAAAAAAAAACAATCATCGGCATCAATCACAGTTTTGTTGGAATTTTTCCACAAATTTTTGTTTGTTTTTTTTCATTTCTTGAAAAGATATCAATTCAACAGGTAAGAATCGCGAATTGCGATGAAACAATAAAATTTTGAAATTTTCAAAAAAAAAAAAAAAAATAATAATCAAATTGTCTTTGATTGAACAGAATTGAATAGCTCAAAATTGTTGAGAATCAAAACAGATACAAATTTTCTCAATTTTTTTTTCTTGATCTTTATCAAATCTATCGATCGATAATTAAATTTTGGATCAAAATAATTATTAAAAAAATTAATTTTTTTTTTTCAATATTTTTTTTTGTTATTCATTCACTCTAACTATGTGTTGTGTGGTGCAGAACGAGAAGGAAATTTTTTTTTTTTTAATTCAAATTCGCGATCAATCGTTTCGCGAAGAAGAAGAAGAAGAGATTCGAAACTAGCAAATTAGAAATGATTTTTTTTTTTTTTGAAAAAAAAGAGTTAAGAGCGAGAGAGAAAAAAGAGCGAGAAAGACATTTAAAGATGAATAAGAAACAGACCAGAAATTTAAAGATGATTAAATCGAAATCGAAATTGAAGTCGAAGTCGAAGAAGACGAAGAAGATGATTGTGATCATCATTATCATCATCATCATCATCATTATTATTATTAACAAACACCACCCAATCGAATTAATTTCTCGATTCGATACGTGTCAATCATCATTAAACTAATTTTCTTCTCCTCTTCATCCATCATCATCATCAACAACAACAACAGTGGATGTGATGGTGTTTGATTTGATTCTCTTTCTATCTAATTTTATTATCCCCAAATTCTATTCATAAAAGGAGTGAAAAATTTTCAAGATGTGATCGTTGTGGTAATGGTGGTGTTGGTGATGGTGGTGGTGATGTTTTTATGAGGATGAGGATAAGAAGATCATCATCGACATCGACATCATCATCGAGATCGTCATCAAGACCGAAATCATTGATTTTCAATTTACTTTTTTTTTCCTACTTGCCGACTTTGACTTTACGTTTTTTTTTTATGATCTAACTCTTTCGATTATGTTCGATACTTTAGTTTAAATTTTTGTTTTTGTTTTTGTCTTGTTTTTTTTTTTTTTGATTTCTTTTCCCGAATAATCAATAGCAGCAATGATAATAATAGTAATAGTAATAATGAAATAAGGTAGAAAATTACTTTTTGATTGTTAAAATTTGATCGAAATGGGGAATTTTTTTTTTTTTTTTTTTTTTTTTGAAATTTGTTTTCAAATCAAATCAGACTGTAGAGCAATCACAATCGAACGTAATAGTTGTCTTGATTAGATTTGAATTCCATATTATTTCGATAACCTATTCGCTATTTATTTGGTTCATTTTCAATTTCTTTTTCATTTTTTTTTTTTTTTTTTCGATCTCAAAGATGTTGGAATCGAACTCTTCTAGACTTCTAATTTATCTTGAAACTCATTTTGACTATTTTTTTTAGATAATTTTGATGATTATTGCTACTCTAACATTTGAGTTCTAGTTTCTTCTTCAAACCTCTCCAGCTTTCCTTTGAAATTTGTATCGAAAATTTGACGATTCTTTTACACTTTAGTTTCTAAATAGATAAAATTTTTGAGCAAAAAAAAATTTTTTGAACCTAGTCCAATCGATTAGATTTCATTCAAGAGCTTCATTAGCTTTTTTTTTTTTGCTAGAGAAACTTAGATGTCATCGAACTATGATTGATTGTGAAAACTTGAGCAAGTTAGCTTAGCTTAGCTTCGCATCTGTACCCGTAAATCATCGTTCCAAACGAAATTGATCGAAATTGAAATTAGATTGAATATCAATTCAATCTAATCTCATCGAAATATTGGTACTGATTGGTGTGATGATTTGTTTCATCAAGCATCGCATCATTGCATTCCTCAAGATCTCTAACCACTTTTGAAAGATTTTTTAATTATTGTCCCTAATTATTCTCGAAAATTTAATCATCATCGACATCATCGTCATTTTCATGATTAAATCGAATCATTCATTTCGATTCATCATTCAATCTCCATTAGCCCAATAATCCACAATAATCATCTGGAACATTTTTGTTTTTTTTTTTGTGGTTATTGTTGTTATTGTTGTTTTTTTTCACTTCCCATCGAAGTGAGATCAAAGAATCGATTTGATAATTATCATCGAGCAAAAAAAAAAAAAAAGTTCATTGATTTGAACGATTGATTGAAATCTCTGCCGATCGAAACATTATCCTCTTCTTAGTTGTAGTTTCCCTCCCCCTCACTCCGTTTCGATCGCTCTCCCATCTTTGCCATCTTTTTTTTTTGTGCCATCTCGATCATCGAAAAAAAAAAAAAAAAATAAGCTTCGAATCACTTTCGATTTTTTTCTCCTTCTTCTTCTTCTTCTTCTTCTTTATCTCCTTTCTCTTCCAATCCATCATCATCATCATCATCGATGCTCTCGATCTAGGTTCTCTAGTTGCCACCTCTCTTGTCTCGTCTTCGGATTGCATCTCGGATTTTGTCTTTGATTATTCGAAACGAGGGAAGGGGAGGCAGAGAAAATATTTTGAGGCTATGCGAACGCAATCAATCAATCAATCAATCATGATCAATCAACCAAATCAATCAATAACTTTCTCTCTCTCTCTCTCTCTCTCTCTCTCTCAATTGCTCTCTTATATTCAGAAAATGAAAAAGAGCGATTAATCTAGAGACGATGCTCCTTCACATTCGAAAAATGAATCGGATCCCAAATCAATCCTTTAGTTTATAATTGTTTTCAACAATGATTTGTCTCTCTCTCTCTCTCTCTCTAAGTCTCTCTTTCGTTTTAAATCTTTTCAGAATGCTGCGCCTGGAAAAAAAATTGGATTGAATTTGATCAATCGATCGATCGATTGATTTGAATCCAATCCAATCCGATCCGATCCGATCCAATCGAATTTGAAATCGGATTCAAATTTTTGAATGTTTTCAATAGGGAACAGAAGGAGGAGGAGGAAAATTTTCTGATTGTCTTTTTTTATTGAAATTATTATTTTTATTTTGTTTTTTTTTTTTTGTCTTTTCTTTCTTAATTTTTGTAATCTTCATTCTCTCTCTCTCTCTCTCTCTCTCTCTCTCTCTTGATTCGCAAAATCCAAAAAGAAAAAAAAAACTTTCCACATTGAATTAATACTTGCGATCGATTGATCGCACTACGCTAGATTTGTCCGAAACGCTAAAATTTTCAATGCTCTCTCTCTCTCTCTCTCCTAACGACAATGTAATGATTTGTGTAAATCTTGTAACTCTAAACACTCAACTAGATCATCGTCATCATCGACAAAGATGATGATGATTTGTTATACAACCACCCACCCATCCACACCCACCTTTTTTCCCTTTTCACTTTTTCTTTCCATCTCTCTCTCGCTCGCTTTCATTGATCTGAATCTCATCACCATAATAATCATCAACTATGTTATCGACTATGTTATATTTTTCTTTTTTTTTATTTTTTTTTAATATTACTAATTCATTTTGAGAAAACTTTTATCTCTTTCTTTTATCTTCGTATCTTCGATTGATCGAAATCCATTCGATTTAGTAAGCGAATTGAATTATCTGATCTTCTTTACCGTTGTTTAGTTTCTTTCTCTTCGATTCCTAATTCGACAATCTATCTTATTGAATCCAAAATGGTGCATTAATTATTAATTCATTATTATTATTATTATTATTAGTTTTACAAAGTTAGAGTATTATTATTGAAATTTTGTATCGATTTCAATCTTTGCTCTGATTAAGCTTTTGATTGTTTGATGCTATCAAGAACAATGCATTGTCTGTTTTTTTTTTTAAATCTTTGATTTTATCGAAAACTTCGAGCAATCGATTCTTTTTGTTTCGCTCTTTGTTTCATTTAAATCTTTTTCTTGGATTATAATTTTTTTTTCGGATCGCTTTCCGATTCGTTTTTGTTTCTCAAAGTGATCATTTTTGCGGATCAATCTCTCTCTCTCTCTCTCTCTCTCTATTTCTTTCGTTACGGAATCGTTTTGAAATTTTACAATCACTGATTGATTGTAGAGCTTATCGATTGATGAGGATCCAATAGGAGACGATTATGATTCGATGATGATGACTACGATGATTCGATAATGATGGTCGCGATGATGATGATGATGATGATTATATGATGGCTCTTCAAGAGTGTCCATCAATACAATCATTATCGTTTTGTTTTTTTTTTCTGTTTTTGTTTGTTCCATCATCTTCACCAACAACCACATCGCATAGTATCGTTATCGTTAATAGGCCTAGTGCCTATGGCACCCAATCGATACATCATCTTCACCATCATCACCATCATCATCGTCATCATCAACAATGTGATCGAAATCGAATCGAATGGATGAGAAAGAAAGAGAATCGCTTCCAAAAAAAAAAAAAAAAACAATCACCAAACCAAAAGATCCACCTAGAATTTTTATTGGCCTTTCTTAATGAAATCGCCAAACCGTTTATGGCTTCCTTTTTTTTTGCTCTACGTTCGTTCGTTCGTTCCTCCATCCAATTCGTTTGTTAATCTCTTGTATCACACACACACTCACACATATATCATTGCATTCTCTACTCTTTTTTTCTTGTTTTTTTTTTCTCTCGATTTTTCTTCGCAACATATCAAAGTAAATGACGATGATGATGATGATGATGATGATGATGACAATAGAATAATAAACTTAGATAGATAGTTTCTTTTCTATGCTCTCTCGAAATGATATAATCGGTGGCGATGATGGTAGAGATGATGATGATGATGATGATGATGATGAACGATGCTAAATGTTAATGCATCATTAATAATCTCCAATCTTTCATCTTTGTTGTTGTTGTTGTCAAGAGTGAAAGCGAACGAAAAACATTCCTCTTATTCGTTTGGATTGAAAGAGAAAGAGAGAGAGAGAGAGAGAGAGAGAGAGAGAGAGAGAGAGAGAGGTGAGAAAGAAGTAAAGGATTGTTGAGGGGATAGTATTTAACACCTTGAATATTTCCTCCTCCCTCTCTCTCATTTTATGGAACAAAAGAAATTGTATCGACAATGTTTCTTCTCTCTTTGTTTGTCTTTGTTTTTTTTTTGATTTTTTTTTCATCACTTTCATTCATTTCAGTAATGATTGTCCATCTAACTCTGTCACACTGTCGTTTGTTTTGTTTTTTTTTTTTTAATATTTCTATTTCTGTTGAATAATTTGAAAAAAAACTAGATTAGAATAGAATGGGATAGAATGGAAAAAAAAGAATCAGTGATATCATAAATAATCCTAAGCTTTATAGTTTAACAATCGAAGGATAAGTTTCATTTTTTCCATTTTTTTTTTTTCATTCATTGAGAGATAGAATAGATCAAATGAAATGGAAATGGAATGAAAACTTTGTACTGTCTCTCTCTCTCTCTCTTCAAACAAAAGTGCGAAACAAAAAAAAACAAAACAAAAAAAAAGAAGCTATCGTTTCAATTGGATAGAATAAATGAAACCGAACAGGTATCAAAGTGACAAGAGTATAGTGAATAGATAGAATAAATATAAAGCAATTAGAATGAAATGAAATGAAAAACGTTTCGATGAAACCGATCAAGAAAAGAAAGCAAAGAAGAATCAAAAAAAAAAAAAATTATGATCGAAAATTCGGTCACCATAGATCTTGGATCTTCAAGATCCAAAATGATTCGAAAAAAAAAATTCTGAAACGTTTTTTTTTTCGTTTTTTTGGATTTCGGATTGAGATTATCATCATCCAAAGAATGAGATCGAGATCGAAATCGAAATCGACATCATCATAATCGAAACGATTATTGGACGATTTGTGGTAACAAACATCAAACTCGATAATGAAGACGATGGAGAAGAAGAAGTAGGAGAAGAAGAAGGAGAAGGAGGAGAAAAAAAAACCAATCGAAAACGAAAACAAATCAGAGATTACATTAGAGTAAAAAAGTGAAGAAATTTCATCTTCCATCGTCTTCTTCCCCCCTCCTCCCAAACACTCACACACACACACACACACACACACACACACACAATCGAAACAATTTGGATCGGATTAATCTCGATGATGATGATGCTGATGATGACGATGATGATGATTGAGATGAGATTGCTGATGATGATGATGACGCCCAAACTATAACACAGATTTCTTCTTCTTCATCTTTCTTCATCGCCCCTTTCGATACGAATCACTTTTCGATTATTAGATTTTTTTTTTGTTTTCGATTGTTTTCTTTTTCTCTCTCTCTCTCTCTCGCTCTCGCTCCACTTTCTTTGTCCACTCACTGGAATCTTCAAAAAACTTGATCGCGCAAATGGAACAGATTTATTGGTCTACTTTTTTTTTTTTCATTTCTTCGATTCGATTTGAATTCGAATTCGAAAAAAAAAAAAATGATCAATTGCTGTCATTCAATTGCTGTCTTCTTTCTTTCTTCGTTTTTTGTTTTCTCTGTGTGTGTGTGTCGTCTTTCTCTATTTCGATCTTTTTTTATTTTATCGTTCTCGATCATCTTCACAATCATCTTTGGACCGTTTTTTTTTTCACAACCACCTTCATCATTGTCGGTTCATTTTAATCTTTACGTTTGTTTTCATTCACTAGCTTTCCCTCTCTCTCTCTCTCTCTCTCTCTCTCTCTCTCTCTGTGTCCTTTGTTTTTCTGATTCTCTTCAAAACTCTCGAATTTTTCAACATTCTAGCTACTCGATCATCATCATCATCATCATCATCATCATCATCAAGCTTGAAGCTTCGAAATGAATTGTCGTTTTCGGTCGAATCGAGAAGAAAAATATTCAATCATCGAAGAAAGTGTATTGTCCACTTTCTCTCTCTCTCTCTCTCTCTCATTGATTGAAGAAAAGATTAGATTTGATTTTTCTCGGTCCATCTTCCTTCAAGATCGAGATGCTTGTTTTTTTTTGGACAATCATTTTTTCGATCTTAACACACAATGACATAGTCGCTTGTCTTTTTTTTTTTTCATTCATTCACTATCTCGAACTCTTCGATGATCTGTTTTATTTTTTTTTTTTCTTATTATTATTTTCCCACTTTTAATTTTTTTTTCTTTCAAAATTTTTCCCTGAAAATGATTATTATTATTATTATTATTGATGATGATGAAGGTGGTGGTGGTGATGGTGATGGTGATGTTACGATAGTTATTCTATTCTCCATCTTTCTCTTCCATCGTAACGAATCTAAGATTGAGATGAAATAAATTTCACATCATTTTCATTTTCAATCAATCGATTTCGAGTTGCCATAATGAATGAATCACTAAGAAAAGAGAGAGAGAGAGAGAGAGAGAGACTAGAGAAGACTCACGAAGAGGAAATTTTCACATCGAAAAAAAATTCGTTCACTTTATGTTTTGATTGTTTCATTCGGAACCAAACCTAACCAAACAACCAGCAACTGAATCATCAACAACAATAGCCATCGTAATCTTAGATTGACAAAAATTGATGAGACAGTTCTGTCTCACTCTCACTCTCTCTTTTTGTCCATCTTTATGATGATTCTAATCCAAAGATTTTTGATTTATTTCAATTTTTTTTTTCAAAATTGTTTTGCAAACAGAGAAGATAAAGGTAGAAAATCTTTGATTCTTTTCGAATTTCGTTATCAATCATCGAATAGAGTCTTCGATTTGAGAGAGTAGCGATAAGAATTCAAGATCGAGAGATTATTTCGGTACGATATCGGTGATGGTGTGATTGATGAGACAATTGAATCAAATTCAATCCAAATCGCTAATTAGTTCATTTTTTTTTCTCTCTCTATGTTTCCGAATGATGTTTTGTTTCAATTAAGTTCTCAATTCGTTTCAAGAAGTTGATTTTTTCCCATCTTTTTTTTTTCTCCTTCTTCTTGTCCATCTCGAATCAATCTTTGTTTATTTATTTGTTTATCTCTTTCTCTCTCTCTCTCTCTCTCTCTCTCTCTTGATCTCATTACAATGACAATGATTAAAGATGATGATGATGACCCTTTTCGAATTGATTTGTCATTTTTTTTTGATTTGAGGATTTCATTTTGATTCCATTTCTCTCTCTCTCTCACTGTCTATCTTTTAAATCTCATCCTTTTATTTTTTTTTTTTTTTTTTTTTGATTGCAACGAGCTAAAGATTCGAAATAATTACAATCAAAGATTGATTGATTAAGATTTCGATTCGAATCATCTCGCCTTGATTTTTATGTTCGCTATGTTCTCTCGTTTAGATTGTGGCTTGAGAATGCGAACTTGATCTAACCAAATAGTCTTAGATTACGAGAGTGAAACTTTTTGTAGAACGAGAGAAACGAAATCTTTGGTTCTTCGATTCGTTTCAAGACCATACGAACGATGGGCCTAGACTGTATTGGGCGAACTAGCACTTGTCGAACTATATCGAAATCAAACTAATTTATCATTCAGAATTTTCTGATTGATTTCAATGATAAATTTTGATTTAATTACTATCACTTTTTTTTTCTTCTGTCGAATCGAGATGAAGATAATCAATCAAACAGAACATTTGTCTGGTTTTGTTCTTTTTTATCTTTCTCTTTCTCTTTTTCTCTCTCTCTCAAACAAACTAATCCTTTATCCTTCGGATCCAATTTGGATTGTTTCCTTCAAAGCTATCTTAAGTGAGAGATTTTCGAGCGAATTTGAATCCCAAAAATTCAATGAGAATTCGATTTGAATCATAGTATCAAAATTGAAGGAGACAAAATTTTTTGTTTTTTTTTCAAAAAAAAAAAAATTTGTTTCTAATATTTCGAAAACATCCAAAAGTAAGGGTAATCATTGATGATTTGTTATGTCATCCAGTGTTTGTCTCTTTTTTATTGTTTCACCACATTAAAACACCGCGATGCCATCGGAGATTTTTCAAATTCAGAGAAAATTTTTCAAATCCATTTCATTGCTAAAGCTAAGAAAGAAATTAAAAAAAAAAAACGAAGAGAAAAACGAAATAAATAAAAATGATCCAATTTCTTTCAAAACAAATTTTGGAGTTTTTGTTCCAAAAAAAAAAAATCCAAATATCAAATCGTAACGTTCGAATGCCATCGAATATCATCGTAACTCGGTCCAGAGCCGAGCAGAGAAGATTCCTGAAAAAAAATTATTATCTTAAATCAGATTAATAAAACTAGCTAGCTGGATGCAAAACGCTAACAAAGATTATGGTGTTGGTTTTGGTTTGAAAAACAAACAAAAACAAATCTTTTAAAATACTTTTACGAGAACGTCACCCCAAACCTAACCTTTCCAAATTACATCAAGTGTCGAATGTATTTGTTGACTCTTTACTAAACTTCTATGATATATCGTACAACGATAATACTGATGATGATGATGATGATGATGGTGATTATGGTGATGGTGATCAAGAGATGAAGATAGAGAGAGAGAGAGAGAGAGAAAGAGAAAAAAACATCTTAAAGATTATCATCATAATTAATGATACTTCTTACTTCACCTCACTCTCGATTTTGAAGAGACACACACAAAAACAAACAAACAAACAAACAAACAAAAAAAAAACAAACACCAATTTCATTGGGGATTGCTTCGAAATCTATCTGAAACTATCGATGAAGAGAGAGAGAGAGAGAGAGAGAGAGAGAGAGAGAGAGAGAGAGAGAGAGAGAGAGAAACGAAACTGAGACAATTTTTTTCTTTATTTCATTCGAGAATCGGATACTAAACTGAGAACATAGATCTCGATTATGAAGATGATGATGAAGATTAGCAAAGAGCTTTGAGAGTTTAAAATGAAGAATATTAAAAAAAAATCCCATCAATGATAATGTTCCCATCGGTGATTACGATCATAATTAAATGAAGATGATTTTCATCGAAAAAATTTTGAATAAATTTTTAAACTAAAAACAGATCAATAATAATAATAATTCTAATAATAATAATAATAGTTTTGTTCGGAGAACATTCGGATATCATTTAAATCTAGAGACAGAAAAAAAGACCGTTTTTTTTTCACCGATTAGCTCGGTCCCATGATTGAAGTGAAGATCATTGAGAGAGAGAGAGAGAGAGAGAGAGAGAAAATAAAAATGAAAGTTGAAAATGGATTCAAATTAAAAAAAAAAAGAACAGAAAAAAAAATTTGCCACAGTTAAGAGTTAATCGGATTTCCAGATCCGATTTTGATGATGATGCTGTTGATGATGATGATGATCACTCACTCCGATGATTTGGATTATGATTATAATTAATATCATCGTAACATCATTAACATAATCTGCCTGTCTCTCTCTCTCTCTCTCTCTCTCTCTCTCTCTCTCTCTCTCTCTCTCTCTCTCTCTCTCTCTCTATCTCTCTTAAATTTAAGCGAAAAGGAGAAAGAAGGAGAAAAAAAAAAATTAAGAATAATTAAAAATTTTCCTCTTATCTCTGCCGAATTGTGAATCCATCCGATTTGCTCTTTCTCTCTCTCTCTCTCTCTCTCTCTCTCTATTGATCAAAAATTGTCCATCACATCATCATCATCATCATCATCATCATCATCACCGTCATCATTATCGTTAGGTTAATTATGATGGAAGCAATAGGATCTATCCCAGAGATCAGAAGAGAGATCTTCGATGATCCAAGAAGAAGCTAGAAAGAAGGATGAGACAAAAAAAATTCGATCCAAATTTACTATCAAATTAATCATCGAATTGATTCATATTTAAAAATTTAATTCAAACGATTCTATCGAATGATCGAAATGATCAAAATGATCACAACCAATTTCTCTTCTATCTCATAATAGTAATTCAATTTTGTTTCGGATTCTATTTTTCTATCTTCGAACTCTAAAACGTCCGATTGCGATGAATGGATTGTGGATTCGAAGAAAATTTAACCATTTTTTTTAGTTTAGTTTAGTTTTTTTTTTTTGGTAATTATCTTTGGAGAGAGATGAAACAACAAAAAAAAAGATAAGCTAATTAATTGATTTTTAATTTATTGATTCGCTTCTCTACGATTTTTTCGAATCCATCACTTGAAATATGATCTGATTTGTCACAGTGAAAAAGGATTATGATTTCTCTCTCTCTCTCTCTCTCTCTCTCTCTCTCTCTCTCTCTCTCTCTCTTTCTCTGCCTTTTTTTCTGGGCCCATCGATCAAAGATTATAAAAAAGATGGCGAGTATTATTTGTCATATCGTTTTATTTATGAGCATCATCTTGACACATAGAAAATAAAAGATATCCTAAGATGTTTTGATTGTTATGTTAGATCGAATATGTTAGAGTTTCAATAAACCTTTCACTCTAAAAGAGACTCCCTTTTGATCTCTTCTCCTAAACCCTTTCTCTTTGTTCGATAGAATGAACCATCATATCATATTGATAGTAATCTATCTCGAGTTTAATTAGTTCCGATCATTCATTATTGATTGCGGGAAAATTTCTAAGATATTCAAACAAAAAAAAAAGCAACAAACAAAGCAAAAGGGTTACATTAAATTTTGATGATCTTCAAAAGAAAAGTGCGAGGAAATAATCCAGGCGAAAAGAGGGGAAAAACAAAATTAAATCTTACTTAATTAGAAATCAAAGATCTCATTAATGAATTTTGATGATGATGTTTGTCATTCTGATACCAATTCTTTTTTAATAACATATTCGGAGTAATAAGAGTAAATAGCAAAAAAAAAAAAAAAAATTTTCAAATTGAATTCAAAACAGATTAATCTCGTTAATGTTAGATTACTATCGGAAGTGATGACATTTCAATTAGAAAAAAAAATTGAATTAATAATGGCGACTTTTCAGCAGCGACAGCAGCTTTTCAGCAATGAAGTTTTCTAGTAACAATCAGCTAAGATTAGAGTACCATCTTAGCACTGAGATTCAGATGGCTAACGATTTCTCTCCTCCCCCATCGGAATCTTTTCGCCATCGCGCCCAACAACTTCGCTGTGATTCTCAACAGCCCTATTTAGACACCGATCACTTGTTAGCCCATCGTTGTGAGTGTATCGAAATAGTGAAGACTATGAAGGCGCCTCCTCAGGTTAGGTTTTGTGTAAAAAAACATCTTCAAATCTCGCTAGACCAGAGACCTTGATGCTTGGATGATAACCAAAAAAAAAAAATCATCGAAACAATAATTCTTGATCACAAGATTGAGGCCACTGAAAAAAAACTCGAAACAAATTTTTTCCAGACAAAAATCTAGACACATTGATTTATAATCAAAGAATTTTTTTTTCGCTCCTATCTCTTTCCTTTCTTTTTTTCTTTTTTTTTTCGCTTATTCCAAAATCGAATGTCGAATCATTCGATTCTAGCAAAGATAACACTGTCGTTGTTGTTATTATTGTTATTGCCGTCGTTGCCATCAATGAAGAAGATGTTTTCGAATTCGAATTTTTCATCCGCATCGATCAACTTGTTGATCAATTCTTTTCTCTTTTGTCCCACGATCGAAATTAGATGAATTAGGATTTTGAATGATGAATTTTGATTAAGATCATCCAATCGATCATCTTTGTTTGGATCTCTATATCTTTGAACAAAAAAAAAAAAAAGAAAAAAAAACAATTAAATTATCTCAATCTTTTCTAGCTGTTTGTTTTGCAAATTCGAGAAGAGAGAGAGAGAGAGAGAGAGAGAGAGAGAAAAGGGAGAAAATTTTGAAGTTTTAATCAATTAGAATTTTTTTTATTTTTTTTTTTTTGAAATTAGAATTCTCCCTCTAATTGGATGATCAAATTTGATCACTTAAGAGGTTTCGATAGCGAAAAAGAGGAAGCGATAGCGTATGAGGAGACTGCCAGTGTAGATCGTAAGAGTATCATCTAGAAGCTATCGAATTTTGGTGTTCGAAAGAGATCTCGAAGAGAACAATTCTATAATCTAGAAATTGAATTGAATGTGTTTCTCTGTGAAGGGAAAACATTTTCTATCAAATTGCGCCTTCTATTCTCGATTGTCTTCTTAAGATTATCTTTGATCAGTGAGAAAAAAAAAACAAACCCATTTCTTTTCTTCATTTTTTGGTTCGCGCCATTTTGAAACAAACTATACCTAAAGCTAAACATTTGTTACTTCACCTACACCGAAGTTCCAATGTCATTGAATGCTTGTGAAACAAAGCGATCTGATCTGTTAGATTAAGTTTTTTTTTTTCGTTTTGAATCTCAAAATTTCTTTTTTTTTTTTGATTCCATTTTGATTGATTGTCTTGTTTTTTTTTTCTCTTCTTCCGTCTCTCTTTCTTTAAATCATAGCGAATCCGATGATCAAGAATTTCATGGAACAAATAAACATAGAGATGATTTTGCTCGGAACGCTAAAAACTTATCGATCCATGATGATGATCAAAATGATAAAGGAGACAATCTAGGTGGAAAAAATTCTTTCAACGATTTCAACGTTAATCTTTTGAATGAATATCATTCACTAAACAAAAACCAAAATTTCGATAGCAACGAAGAACAAGGAGAAACAGGCGTAGAAGAACGAGAAGAAGAAGAAGAAGACGAAGAACAAAAATCAAGAAAAAGTAGCCATCTTGATTACGATTCTGGATCCGGTTCCGATTCGATCGATTATAAACATTCTAATCAAACTGATCGTTTAGGTGAGGAAGAAGAAGAAGAGGAAGAAGAAGCAGAAGCAGAGGAAGATGATGAAGTGGATGATGGTGATAACAATAGCGAACTAGATGGTAACAGCGAGAAAGAATATCGTTGCGAGCATTGTCCGAAAATTTTCCATTGGCGTTCAAATTTGATCCGACATCAAGCATCGCATGATTTCAATCGCCGTTATTCCTGTGAATCTTGTCGAAAAACGTTCACGGATCAATCGAATCTACAACGACACGTACGATCACAGCATCTTGGAGCTCGAGCTCACGCTTGTCCAGAATGTGGTAAAACATTCGCAACAAGTTCCGGTCTGAAACAACACACACATATTCATTCGTCGGTGAAACCGTTTCGATGTGAGGTTTGCTCGAAAGCCTACACACAATTCTCCAATCTATGCCGCCACAAACGGATGCATGCGGATTGTCGGCTACAAATTCGTTGCAATAATTGTCTTCAATCGTTCTCGACCGTAACCGCTTTGACGAAACACAAACGATTCTGTTTGAAAACGATCGGTTCGATTCGGATCGCCGATCAAGACGAGAATAAATCGAGAAACAATTTCATTGAGCATCGAAAATCATCTAGTTCATTGAAAAAAGATAGCTCGTTTAGAACGCGTCCCCGAACATCACAAGACGATCGATCGGATCGTTTCGATGAGAATTTTGGTAAAAATCTTGATCCAATCGATATTTCATCGTTCAATGTAGCGAATTCTGATAGCTTGAATTCGTTTCTGAACAATTTCATACCGGATCTCAATCAAACCAATCTGAATCTTTCTGTACTACAATCTCTTACACAAACGATACCGAATCAATCGATAACAAGTGGTAGACAGAATTTCAATAATCTTTTTCAATTGTTTCAAAATCAATTCTCTACCATTTCATCGGATACTGCTACGTCTTCATATCAAAATAATTCTTTGGCTTTGGCAGCAGCAGCAGCTGCAGCAATCAACAATCCATTTATTAATCAAATTTTTAATCCAAACACTCCAGCTACGAATCCATTTTTGAATGGTGGATTGTTTCAGCAATCAAACTTTGACACCGAAATCGCTCAAAGAGCATTGAATACTTTTCAAAATCAATCGAAATCTTTCGAAATCGATCCAAAAGAAATTGTGAATTCTGAAGAAAACAAAGAAATTTTTGCATCAAATTTGAATGATAAAAACGGTCTAGAGTTTGAAGATAAAAAGGTAAAGCTTTCGTAAAGATTTTATTGTCAAAAATTATCTAAATTCTCGAATCCTTTTGATTTCAGAATGAATTTGATGACAATCGTACCGATATCGACGATTTAAATCTTAACGATAATGAAGCTGACAATATAGCTGATGTTAATGATGATAATCAAATGTTTGAAAGTAATGATGATGAGAAGAAAATAATTGTCTCGCCAAAAGAATCCAACAATTTTATTGAAAAATTCAAAGAAGAATCTTGTGAAGAATTGATCAAAAACAACAACGAAAACTTTGAATGCAGTGATTCGGAATCGAAACCTACCGAATCAAAAGTGATGTCAATTGATGAAGACGTTGATTGTCCTCGAACCATATCAAATCATTCTCCTATCGATCATCAATCGAAACCTAACGATTCGACTAGTCAAAAAGAAACTGCATCTGAAATGTTTCCATTTCCGTTCAATGCTTCAGCTGTTGCAGCAGCTGCCGCTTCTGTCACTCGTGTGAATGATTCCACTGGTCATCATCATCATCATCATCCTCATCATCGTCATCCTCAGCACGATCATCAATCACCTTTCTCCTCTCCAACCTCGAATAATCCAATGCAAACGTTAGATTTTCGTTCGAACGCTGCCGCCGCAGCATTGGCAACGAAATTTTTCCAACAACATCATCGAAACATCGATAAAGATATAACGAAAAGAATCGATTCGAATGAGTCGAAGCAAAAGAATTCAATGCAACAATCGAATCAAAATGCTAAGAAAAAATCTACAAATTTTTCAATCAATTCTTTCCTAGACAAAACAAACAACGAGAAAGAATCTCGTAGCATCAATGGTAACGAATCCAATGAGAAACCATTGGATCTAAGCTCAGCCAATAGTCCTACGAATACTTCGAATAGCTTGGATCGATCCAATTTGAAACTATTTGATATGGATCCTACGGTTCTGTTTCAACGACAACGCGAAGCTGCCGCCGCAGCTCTCGTCTTATCGCAACCGAATTTTCTCGGCCCCAATTATCACTCTAATTTGATGAATCACAATGATCCTCAGCAAGCTTTGACTGCTGCAGCATTTCTTTATGGTAACACACATTTAGATCCATTGTTACAGCAACCTCAATCGAACGCTCCACTCACTGCCGGTATTCCAGGTTTCGATTGGAATCAATTTATGAATCCATATCGAAACGCATTGTCTGCACCGAAACCATTAAATGGTCATCAAGGTTCTCATCAGCCAGAGAATTCATTTCTAGCATCAATATCGAGGCTATCATCATCACCTTACAATAGTGGCATACCAACAAATTGTAACGATTCTCGAATTTCTTCGAACGCCGCCCCCACCAACAATCTATCATCTGGATCGAATCCAAACAATCATCTTTTAGAGCTATTCTATCAAAGAATGCAACAACTAATAGAACAACAACAACAACAACAACAACAACAGCAATCAAACGGAAAAATGCTTCTCAACAATGGTAATGATTATTGGCTTCAATTTTTATCCATTAGATTCAATCTATTCATTTATTTTTTTTCAGTTCTGGCTTCGTCATCTGCATCGAACGCTTTTCCTGGTATCCATCATCAGCAACGACAATCACCGCAACCACAACAACAACAACAACAACAACAGCAGCAGCAGCCACAACAACATCGATATCCTAATGGCACTACGATGTCATCGAATCTATCTCTATCACAGACATCTTCTATCGATAATGATGCTAACGATAATAATGGATCGAACAAATCCGATCGATTGATGACGAAAAAAGTCGGTAGTATTCAAAGCAAAACAAATTTTGCATCAAGCTCGATTGATCGGACAAAATATGGTACAAAAAATCATCTCAATCGACAACACCACCAACATCATCACAATCACCAACATCATAATCATCATCATTCTAGATCTTCAAATTCTGGTCATCATCATAGTTCGAATCTTAGAAGTTTATCTGCCAACAAAACTGTGCCACCGAATCCATTGACATCACATCGATCCGGTAAAGAGCGTTACGCTTGCAGATTTTGTGGCAAAATGTTTCCGAGATCAGCTAATCTGACGAGACATCTTCGTACTCATACGGGAGAGCAGCCGTATAAATGTAAATATTGTGAACGATCGTTTTCGATTTCATCGAATCTTCAACGACATGTTCGAAACATTCATAACAAAGAGAAACCATTCAAATGTCATCTTTGTGATCGATGTTTTGGGCAGCAAACGAATCTTGATCGGCATCTTAAAAAACATGAAACTGATCAACAACAATCTCATCAATCGAATCAAACATCATCACAATCAAAACAGAATCGATCCTCGAATTCTCGATCGATTCATTCGGATTCAGAGCGAGCGAATCAAAATCCATTGTTCAATTCAATCGATAGAATGAAAGAATTTCTACGGCTTCAAGAACAATCGAAAAATAAATCTCTATCTGATATCGATGAGAGCTGTTTCGGAGAGATTCGATCTTTTATGGGCAAAGTGGTCAATCGAAATGATTCTGCTGCAGCGATGGTGGCCGCTGTGAATCGAGGCCATTATGATTTCAACGATATGCTAGCTAAAACCGGTAGTCCAGCTTTAGATGCACTACATAAACTGTATCCATTTTTACCAACAAATCTTGCAGATTCTTGGACCAAAACCAAACTGAATGGTATTGGATCGGATGAAAAGCAAGATGATATCGATATTGAGCGAGATAAAATTGATGGAAAAATTTCTCCATCTCCAAGATTGCCATCTCAGAAAAAATCAAATGGCTCTTCAGAGGATTGCGGAGGAAGTGAAGCAACTCTTGCAGATGATGACGATGATGATGAGGATGAGGAAGAAGAGGAGGATGTTGGAGATGAAGAGCATGACGACGATGGCGATATCGAAGGTGTTGAAGATGACGAAGAAGATGGTGGCGGCGATGATGATGATGATGATGATAATGATGATGAAGTAGTAGATGAGAGGGAAGAAGATCAACAAAACAATGCCGAAACAATTAACGAAGATGTCGATGCAATCGTCGATGATGAAGATGAAGATGATAGATCGAATAGTTCGAGATCATCATCGAACAGTATTGTTGATGATGATGGTGATGATTCTGAATTAGATATCGAATCGGAATCACCAACACTGAAACAAGAGAAGAGAATCGTAACGAAGATTCGACGAAACAAGAACGAGAAGGAGAAATGTCGAATCGATCTAGAAGAATTACAATCAGAAGATCGAATACGATTTGAGCAGATGGGTAAAAAACGTAAACAAGATCAAACTGATAGAAGAGATGATGATGATGATCTAGATGATGATGATCTAGAAGCATATCATGAAGATTGTGATGATAATCATAGAGATCGAAAAAAATCTAGAAAAAATTCGAAAGAACATCCGAAAGAAGCTGACGATAATGATTCGGATCGTATCGATGGTGAAGAGAGTGATGATTGAAGAAGAGATCGCGAAAATATTCGCGAATATTCCAAAACAAACAGAAATTTTTTAAAATTCAAATCAGATTAAATATTTATGTTACTCTCTTCTTCTCTCTCATTTGTTATATAGTTAGAGTTTTTTTTTTTCGAATTCGACAATCATTGATCATCTCTTCTTTCTTCTAGTCAGAATATAATATATCTAAGATCTTTGTTGTCGTAGATATCCAATTGTTGTTTGAAGCTAACTTTTTCTTCCATCTCTCAATCATCTACAATCATAATTGTATTGTATTTTCTTCTTCGAATTTCGTTCATTTTCCATTACGATCCAATCATTTTTTCATTCGCTATTTCCGTTTCGTTTTTTTTCTGTTTGTTCTTCTCAATGGAATTGATTTGAATTGTTTCGTTTTTTTTGTATTGTTTGTTTTGTTGCAATTGTACTACTGATCTATGATTTTCTCGGTGTTTACGTTTTTCTTATATATTTTTTTTTCAATTTTTTTTTACGAAAAAAATTCTATCAAATCTTGATTTTAAATAGCTATTAGATACAAAATCTAATCTCTTAAATGCATTCATATTTCATCACTTCCTTTTTTTCTATCAGAATTGTTTGAAAATTTTTCTCTATCTCTTCGTTCTCTTCGATTTCCGTTTCTCGATTTTCTCGTCCGCTTCTAAAAAAATCAAATCTACCTGGAAATTCAAAATTTTAAAATCTTATTCAGAATAGAATAGAATTCTTAGTTCATTCAAAATCACTAGCCTTTTGATTAGAGATTGATTGTTGTGTGTGTGTGTTAATCACTCGTTATTGTAGTTATTAATTAATTGTTATTGTTTTTTTTTTCCTGTCTCTCTCTCTCTCTCTCACTTCTACATTGAATTTTTTTGAATTTTTCTTTTCTTCCTCCTATCTCTCATCATATCGATCAAAATCAATCAAATTCAATCGATTTGGACAAGTTGAATCAAATTAAGTGGTCGTAATGAATTATCCATACTTAATAACATTCCATTGATTATCTGAATCTTTTTTTTTCGGTTCTGTTGTTCTCTTTGTATAAAAAAAAATGCAAATGATCAAATTCTTTCTTCTTTTTTCAATTCGAAATTCAATTCTCTCGATTCTAGATATTTAAAAATCCATCATAATTATTCTCAATCCAATTGTCTCTATGATGTAATTTGAAATGAATTCAATTAAAATTGATTTATTTTCATTGATTAATTAATTTGCTTGATGAAAATTTTTTCACAAAAAAAAAAATTGAAAATTGAAAATGGTTTTCTCTGCATCTATTTATATATAACAAATTAATGATTGTTTTTTTTTCGAATGGAGCAAGATTTCGTTCAATTTAGTTTTTCACTTATGAATGGATGATTCAAAGCTTGTGTCGGATTAATTCTTCTTGATGGATCAAGAACGAAAATTTTATCAAGCAAATCTTTCAATTGGGTAACTTTTCTATACAAAGGTTCCGATAATGATTGTCCAGCAATCAGCTCGTTTTGTAGATCTCTCGATGGAGCCATATTAGAAATCGTTACAATTTTCACTTTCTCTGTAACTTTATCCAAATCTTGATAGAGGAAATTGAAATCATGATCGAAATGTTGATCCCGAAACGTAGCCTTACGTATGAGACGATGTGAGAATTTACCACGAAGATCCATGAAATACTTCAACATTTGATTGTTGTTTTTACCAGAGAACATAATTTTTCCAGTGTAAAGTTCGTAAAGAGTACAACCGACAGACCACATATCGATTGCATGATCAATCGGCAAACCTAGAACTGGACGGAAAAAAAAACAAAAATCAGACCTTCATCCCTCAATTTGATATCAATTCTTACTGATCTCTGGTGCTCTATAAAATCGACTAACTAGATAAGGAGCTATTTCACTATCTTTGAGATAGGCAGCCGATCCAAAATCACATAATTTCAGTACAGTTTTTTTCGTATTAACCTAGTAAAGACGTTGAAGGATGGAGTAAGAAATCAATGTCATTGAAATAGAATAGAGGGAAAAAAGTTCGTTACATACAAGAATATTATCAGGTTTGATATCAGCATGAATTATGGAAGTTTTCTTCAACAATCGTAGAGAAAGGAACAATTGATGAGCATAGGAACGGACAGCGTCGATATGAAGACCAACATCTTTGCCGTATTTCTTCAGAACCTCACGTAAATTCATCGCTAAAGGTTCCAGGACCATACAAAGATGTTGACGGTGATAGAAATTAGTATAGAGCCGAAGACAATGATATCTATCATCAGGATCAGCATTATTCAAACACTTTAGCATCTCTAATTCTTTTAAACCAGTTTTGTGCCTTTTAAAAGAATCATAAAACATCATGAGAATGTAAGGAACATATAAAATTGACTGAATTTCGACACTTACATCACTTCATTGTTACGAATGATTTTGATGGCAACATCTTGTTGTGATTGATTCTTGTCTCGAGCTCGAACAACGTTAGAGAAAACACCTTGACCAGTGAAACCATAGACATTGTAACGGCCATCAAGAATCTCACCGATACGGATACGATAGTAGCCTTCTGAATCGTCCCAGTTATCGATCAAATGAGATGAATCGACATGATCGTCATTGATCGGGGCAGCGAAAAGACTACCATCATCGTCTTTCTCATCAGCGAACATATCAAACTGTTCCTTTCTCTCTTCTTTGTTTTTTTTCTCAGCCAACACTTTAACTTCATCAGTTTTGTTCGTCGTTGTTTTGGCCGATTCACTCTGATTATTGTTCTTCAAAATCGATTCGAATGTTGTAGCTCCGATAACTTTTCTCTCCGAATCTTTCGAAGAAGACAAAGATTTTGGTTCGATCAATGAATCTTCAGTGTTGTTCTCTATCAACAACGACATCGTCGGTTCATTTGAGGTCTCATCGGTTACGGAATTTTTTTGAAGTTTCTGCAACAACTCTTGACGTTGCCGACGTCGACGTTCGATCTCTTTTTCTTCGTCTTCATTTTCATCAAGATCTATATTATCGATATCATCAAGATCATCATTTTCAGATGACGATGAAGATGATGATGAGGTTCTATCGTTAACCCGATCAAATCTTGACGTCGTCGATCGAGTCGTTTTCGAATGATTGGATTCATTTTTATCGTTTCGAGATTTGCTTCGAGAGGATTTTCTACTATCGTTGCGTCTTTCGTATCGACTTTGCGATTCGTAATCCTTTCTCGATTCGTAATGTGATTCCGGATGTGAACGATGATGACGATCGCTTTTAATCGAATGGGATAAGAATAGATTAGATTTAATTAAAGATTAATAATTCTGATCGATATTTACCGATATGAAGATTCTCTATAATCTTTCGAGTGTAAGTTATCTGAATGATTTGTCGACAAGATACGATGATGATCACGTAAGGATTCTGATTTTCGATATCTATCAACATGTCGGCTGTCCAGATCCTCGTTACGATATCGATCACTTTTAGATTCTCTACGATGTCGATCTTCATCTCGATTATCATCGTTATAAGAGGAACGATGTCGTTTGCTACGATGATGATAATCATCTTCCTCTTCAGAATAATCATCTTTTTGATGATGATGATGATGATGGTGGTGGTGGTGATGATGATGATGCCGATGATGATGGCCAGATGAAGATGAGGATTTTTTTTTCTTTTTTGAAGATTTATGTTTACGAGTTTCTCTTCTAGTCTCATCTTTACTACGATTTTCTTGTTTTTTTTCGCTTCTGTTACGATCTTCAATCAAATCTTCCGAATCGATGTCTTCGGATTTGATTATTGGTTTCGATTTGTTTTCTTCTTCGATTTCTGTTTTTTTACATATTCGACTACTGACAACTTTACGTTCGACAACTTTTTTGTCTTGTTCTTTGTCCTCCGATTCGCTTGATTTCAATTGAGCCATCAAAATTGCCCGCTCTCGCATCAATTGCTCCAATTCTTCTAGCTCTTTCCGGGCCAAATCTTTAGCGCAAGAAACATTCTCGATTAGATTCTTCGAGAAAAGATTAATCTCCAATTTAACTTTATCATTTGGTTCAACAATCTCAGTTTTCGATTGTTTCGATTTCATTCGATCTTTTTCGATTTTATCTTCATTGTCGGCATGATGATGATGATGATCGAAAATTTTCGTCAAATTAAGTTTCCAATTAAATTCGATCGATTCAATACGATCAGATTTTCTACACCGAAAAGATTTAATAATCAACGATAATTAGATTAATAAAAGATTGTGTGAACAATAATCTTCATAATACCTAGAGCTTTTCTCCATTCCTCGATTCAAAGTTCGGAACGAAATTCTTAATTGAATTAAATTAGCAATGCAATTTTTCGAGATCGTAGCGATGGAATAGAATTCATTTGTAATCTTTGGATTTGGTAAAAAAAAAAATTCAAATAAAATAAAGAAATAATTTTTTTTTTTTTCGGTTTGTTTTGCTTTTTTGTTTACGGTCTCTGTCTTCTTCTCAAAACTTAGGACCCTATTTTCATGATACACCAAACATCGGTGCCATCTATGATCGGAGTTCGTCAATAAGATATCTTATTGGATAATATCAGTAGGGATTGTGTAGACCTTGTTGGACTAGGTCCTCATTAGAAATGAGTTCGGTATCGAATCTCTTAGTACAGAATACCAACGAGGTATTTTGTACTGGAACACTGATATTCTTAGCCAAATTTTTGTCTACGATCTCTGTTAATGTTCTATCTGTGAAATTGGGCTAAAATTCATACCCTAGGATACCAAATCGATGCAAAAAAGTTTATATTTTAGAAAGAATATTTTCTTCTTGAGAGCATCGGAGTGTTGAAATGAATCTTAGCAATAATAATTTTATGATGAGATTCTTTGATTCGATTTTTTCCCAACCAAATCAAACAAGGTCTACCGCTAGTTGTCTTCAGAGCATCGAAGCTTTTGTTTCGAGGAAAGATTTTTTTTTCTGGAAATGATTTAGACCAGAATATCCGATTGTTTGAAAAAGGATAATAATGTAAGAGATTATAATTGGCTTTTCAATCACTCTAACATTGATTCAAATTAGACTTTGAGAAAAGTTCGAATTTTCCAGACAAAATTTCGGGACCCAAACCTGATCCACTAGCTATGTGGATATTGTTTCTGCTAATCCTTAGCTGTCAGTGCCTAGCATTTAACATAGCATATCGATCTCATTGATTTTAACCTAGACTAGCTGATGTTTCATTGAAACGAACCGTAAGGACCCATTGCTCTCTAAATCTATTCAAAAATTCTAACCCAATCTCTTTGAATCTTTGCTTATTAAACTTACAATTTTAGACGATTCGAATTACACACAATTATCTTTAATTTTAATTGTGAGATTATTTTGGAGAACAAAAAAAAAAAAGAAAAAAATGAAAGTTCATTGAAATCCTTTCATTCCATCTTCGATAATCTCATCTCGATCTCTTTGATAATCTGTGTTTCAACTTCAATTTCGTTCGTTCGTTCGTTCGTTGAGAATCGAATCATTGAACTTTGTTGAAAAGTAATAAATTTTGTTTCGATATGTCAACATTTCATCCGATCATATCAAAGGTTTATGATCTCATTTAGAAATACCAGAATATTCATCTCTCTTCTAAATGCAAGCTAAGATAATAAGCTTGCATTTAGTTTTTGAACTCTCTAACTTTTCCTTAGGAATTTTTTTTATTGAATCTAGTTTTCAAACGTAACTTTTGGATAATTTCGATCTTATCTAATCTAAATCAACAACAAAGTAGAATATCTGGAATCAAAAAAAAAAAAAAATTGATCAAAACCGGTAAGGAAAGGATTGATCACTTTGCTTTTGATATCGGATAATTTTTTAAACGAATCAAATGAATGAAATTGAAACTGGTTGCTAAGAACCTGATTCTGTAGAATTTCTTCATATCTAAGCTGAAATTTTTTTAGATATATAAAGCTCGAATCATTTCCGAATTTAGCTACACTGCTCTGTCTCTAGTTCACATTCTGATTCGAAACCTTAACGGAAATTCTCTAAACCGACAACAATGAATTCTTTTTCGGTAAGTTAACTTTCGTTTTGTTCTTTCTATTGAAATAGACAATCAATATTTTATCTCAATTTTTTTTTTCGAAGATTATCGTTTTACTGATCATTGGTTTCGGTGCAATCGTTGGATTTTCGCATCCCTATGGTACCAAATCTCACACTCAACAATATTCGGCACCGCAACCCAAACTATTATCAGCGAAACTTGATCCACTAGAAGCACCTAAACCAGCATTCATTCAGGTACCGATCAGTGAACAAGATGTTTATCCTGGCCCATCATTGCCTGAAACATCTTATCAAGCTCCACCGAAACCTGATCTTCAATCTTATGGAAATCCAGCACCAGCTCCTGGACAAACATCTCTAACCTCGGCCGAAAACAAAGAACAAGCTCCATTAGCTGCGGCTCCTGCTCCGCTTCCAGGCAAACCGTTGCTACAAGAGCAATCATATCAAGCACCACCTCTACCTGAACAGCAATCCTACGAAGCACCCGCCCCACTTCCAAAACAATCTTATAAAGCCCCTGCTCTGCCAGAACAAAAACCTTTTGTAGCACCAGCTCCACTTCCGAAGCAATCTTATCAAGCACCAGCTCTGCCAGAACAAAGACCTTATGCAGCACCAGCTACACTTCCGAAGCAATCTTATCAAGCACCAGCTCTGCCAGAACAAAGACCTTATGCAGCGCCAGCTCCACTTCCAAAACAATCCTATCAGTCACCGAGCCTCACCAAGAAAGAACTTGTTGCACCAGCTCCTTCACTTCCTAAATTATCTCCAGCATCGTTGCAACCAGCACCAAAACCTTATCAAGCACCAATACAAGCAGCTAAATACTAGAAATTTATGTGACTAGAATAAGATCAGAGCAGTGATTTATTCATTCGATCTCAATTATTTTTCATATGATTAGAATTTTGAGTTGGAAAAAAAATTCGATAATTTCAAGGTGTAATATCAATAATTCAATAATAACCTCGAACAAAATAACGTACGATGTAATTGATCAATTGATTTAATCTTTAATTGTTTTAAAATGGAATTTTTTTTTTCTAGATCAAAAAAAAAAATCGAATCAATTTAGATTATTAATTTGAATTTTTTTCGAATTCGTTCCAACCTTTTGTTTATTTATGATTTGAATTTATACTCGATCCATCCGTTTCCGTGGGCAGATCATTATCGGATGATGAATCGTAGAGCTCACTATTGCTATCTATATCATTGAATTTTCGATTGTTATTGTCTATCTTACGTTTTGCGATGAACTCTTTCAATGCTCTAAATCCAAGACTAGTGCCAGAGCTCATATCGATAGCAAAGGCAGGTTTAGGATGAGGGCAACCGAAACCTCCGAAGCCCGGAAACGGAAGACTTGAGCCCATCGCATATCCAACACTGAATCCGGACATCCAGCTTTCGAATGCACAGCCACATTCGCAACAAGGCTTTCCATTGTGATTGATATAATCTAAGCAATTTAAGACAAATTGATTCGATGAAGCAATGAATAATCTGTGATTGTTTGTGGATCCAATTTACCAAAACCAATTCCTAAAACATTCGATAAATCATTAGCGTTGGAAGGGCTTTTTTCAAAGTGAAAAAAAAAAATAAGAATCGATGTGAATATCTTTTCGAATTTGTTTGAAAATCAACTAAAAAACACGCTTACTTTGTAGCCGATTTGAGACCAAATTTTCCATAAAAATTCAAAGGAAATCCATCGATTTCTTCGAAGAAAATTATCATCAATAACAAAATCATCATCAAATTGATTTGTTTAGCTAGAGAATCAAAAAATCGATCAGCAAAAAAAAAATCTAGATTTCTTAGAAAAAGAAACCTACAATTTTCTGATACCATTCTAGATCTTCTAAATCTTCGGTCCAATCGGATTCGAATAGAATCTAAATTATTCGGTTCGAGCTGAAATCAACGAATGAATGAGTTACTGGAGTAGTACCGGACAACAAACGAGATAGCTACCGGAATATCAATCTCTGATGATGAAAACGAAACGGAACAAATTTATGATTAGTCATCTTCAATCTGAAACACTAATAACCTAAATTGACCAAAATGTCTAGATCGATCGCGATCATAGGACTCTAGTGCATTATAAATTGATTCAATTTTATTGTCTACAATGCAATTGAGGTTTCGTTTTTTGTTTTTTTTTTTTTTTCGATGTCATTTCTCACCTCTCGGATTCGGAGCGATGGTAGTGTTGTTGTTTTTTTTTCGAAGCCTAAAAAAAAAAAGAACTACAAACTCTATTTTTAGAATCGAATCGATTGGTGTTCAAATTGTTCAACGTTTATTCTCAATTTGTTTGATATAAAATTGTGTTTTGTGTTTGTTTAGCGAACAATCCGAACGCTATAAAATTATCAAAAAAATAATTTTTTTAATTTTGAATTGTATTTATTCGCATTCGAAACAACAACATCTGGATGAGGTTTGTCGGAAATTTTCCCAAAGATATAGAATTTTAAGATTCTAGAGATTTTCGAACGATGAGGATCATCGAGAGAAAGGTGATGAAATGATGATGAGATGAACAGCATTTGGAATGAAATTTCGAATTCAAATCCTATCAACTAGATTCAACAACCTCATCTAGATGTTCAGATCCTTGTGGTTGTAACGAGCTTGATGATTTATAACTGTTCGGAGAGTAAAGATAGCTAGCGGAGGGATAGGTGACCGATTCTGAATAGGTTGGCCTTGGAGTGGATTCCACTGTGGTCTGAACGATCAATGGTGGAAGGCAGCATAGATTCGATGCTGGACAAGGATGCGATAGAGATGGACTTGAAGACCAATACTTGGTGCATGGCGATGAGGAAGATGGTAGCGATCCTGGTGCTCGAAGACCTTTCATTTTTAAGACAATAAGAAATAGATCGGAAAAAAAAATTTTTTTCCAATTATTCAATGAAATAGTTTGAAAATAATCGAAATTAAACTAACCAATAATTATTCTCATTCATTTATTAACATTTGAACATATTAAATAGAATCAATTAATTATCAATCATACCAAGTTTTTGAAATTTTCTTGTCCACCATGAACGTAGAAACGAACTTGTTGCTGGTAGAAACGATGTCAATGATCCCGTACTGCCACCATAGATCGAGCTACCGAGACCACCGCCACCAATACCACCATATCCACCAAGACTACCAGAAGGATAGAGTACACCAGTTTGTGGATAGTTTTGATAATTAAACCAATTGTAATTGTAATCCGGTGATGTATGGATCGATGTTTGACCAAGATAATTGCCACCACTCGTTGCCGGAATATTACCAACATAGTTCGATGATGTTGTTGATGATGATAATGATGGCATCATATACGGAAATGGATAATAATATGGTTGATATTTTGGTGAGAATAGCCAAGCGTTCAATCCTGGTACGATTGTGATAAGGAATAAGATCGAAATCGATCTTTGCATTAAATGTTTCGATTGGAACATTGTCGTTTTCTTTTCTTTTCTTTTTTTTTTTTTTTTTTTTTTTTGATTCTTCTTCGGTTTTTGGGGGAGAAGAAAATAGAAATTTTTTCAATCAGAATCAGATCTTTGAAACAGAGATAGATTTTTTTAACAGAGAAGTTTTTCTTCTTCTTCTCAACAAAAGATCTGTGATCGATGCGGAACGAAAATGGAATGTGAAGATGGCGGAGATGCTTTCGGAAGGAATCTCGAAAATTTTGGATTATTTTTTTTTTTTATATTTAATTTTTATTCGATAGCTAAAATTTTTTAGAGAAAACGAAACAAATTTCTTCTCGAAACTTTATTTTATTTTTCTTCTTCTTCTTCTTTGCAATTGAGAAAATAAAAATCTACAAAAAAAAATTATTTAGATAATATACAAACACACCTCTTCATTGAATCAACAACAAACAATTAACAATTTACTCTTTGCTTTTTTAGATTTTAGTTTCGCTTCTGGGTGTGAAATAAAAACTGATAAAAAAAGAATAGAATTTAGCTTCAAACCACAAAGACTAGCTCTCTCTCTCTCTCTCTCTCTCTCTCTCTCGAAGTCTCTCTTTTTTTTTTCTTCTTCTTCTTCTCTCGATCTCACCAAATGACCAAGATCGATCGAATTGTGAAAGGAAGTGCCAATTTTGTTTTTGGTGAAATGGCGGGGAGGAGGAGGAGGAGGAGGAGGAGGAGGAAAGAGAATGAAATTATTCAATAAGCTTGGATGATGGTGGTTCTGGTTCGATGGATTTGTAAAAAAAAAAAAAAAAGCAAAAACAAAGACTTTCTCTTTCGCTTTCTCTCTCTCTCTCTCTCTCTCTCTCTCTCTTTGACAATCTATCTTTGGCTGTTTAAGGGGACTCGTTGCCGTTCGATGGTGGTCAATCTATCTATTGGTAATTTGTACACGAAATAGTCGGATGCTATTGATTGATTGTGATGTAATTGAAATAATTGTAACATCGTAACGAATCAATAATTGAAGATTTGGATCAACAGGTCAACAGGTTTAGGTATCAAAAGTGATCCACAAGTGATCGTATTGAAACATCAATAATCAAATGTTTAATTTCTCTAAACTTTACACTCTATAGCCTGCTAGGTTCTCTCTCAAGAATCTTGGAACAGCATCGAAACATTGAATCTTTTCTCGCGCATCTAGATGTTCGAATTGTTTCTATTGTTTCTCTCAACTTTCTAAAACGCTATCCTACGTTTTGAAAGCTGTATAAATAAAAAAAAAATTTTTTTGATCGACAGCATCACTCGACAGAGATCTCGATCGAGAGAAGCTATTTGAAAAAGTTCAAAATGAAAAAAAACTAAAATAAAAATGAAAAAAAAATTAACGGAGAAAAAGAATCGAACGACAAAAAAAAATGGAATTTTTTTTTTCAACAAAAAAAAAATTTGACATCTCTTTTTCTTCTTTTTCTTTCTTTCTTTTGGTCAGATGGAAAACGAATGTTTGCAAAAAAAAAAAAAAAAAAAAAAATACACAAAACATTTTTGGTTGAAAGAAAAAAAAATTTATTATTTGTTTGTTTGTTTGTTTGTTTCATTTTTTCATATTCTCAACCAAAACGAACAAGATCAAATGCGAATGGAATCAAATAAAAGCTTAGAATAGAGAGAGAGAAAGAGAGCGATGTTTTCTGATTTGAGTAACCAAAGAGTTAATTATCTTCTGGGGTTTCTTTAGTGAAAATTTCGGAAAAAAATCGGCAAAAAATTTTTCCGATATTTGGTGTTCTTGTAGAAATTTTTTTTTTTTTTTGCTTTTCCCTTTTGATTTTTGGCTTCTTTGTTTGATCAAACTGACCTCATTAAAGAGATTGAGAATACACAGTTTCTATAGATGAAAAAAATTTTAACTTTCAAAAAAAAAAAAAGAAAAAAAAGTAAAGCTAGAACGGAAGTCCTCTCTGACTACAGATCAGAACCGAAATGATAAGATTTTAGATCTAAGATTTATGTCTCTCTCTCTCTCTCTCTCCCTATCTCGATGTTTGATGAGCAAAAAAAAAATGGGCGCCATAAAATTTCATTGTTTAGATTGACGATTCGCGACGAGGACTATCGATTCGAGCGGTCTAATCGAATCTAAAAAAAAATGAACAAATATTCATCCGATAAATTGTAAGAAAAAAAAACGGATTTTTTTTTTTTGGAAAAAAAAACAATACCACTTTAGAAGTGAGCCCAGAGCCAAGCAAAGATAGCGAAGAGAAGAGAAACCAAAACGCGTACCAATCAATCAAACTATTATTGTAATTATCATTGCAAATCTGTAATGCATCAAAACTTTGATTGCAAATTGGCAAAGTGGCCAAGATTACAAGATTCTAAGATTAATTATTTCGCCAGCAACGAAATAATTAATAACCAACGAAAAAAAAAAAAAAAATAGCATCAAATGGAGAGATAATTTTGTCGATGTCGGGAAAATTTAAAAAAAAATTTGTTCATATTTGTTCTCGATTTCTCATACGAGACAATACCAAAAAAAAAACAAAACAAAACAATAAAAAAAACCAAAACCCAATTTGTTTTTTCCCAAAACTGGTGGGGACATATTTGCCCCCCCTTCCAGTATTGTCTATCATCAGTTTCTTCACGCGGAAAGAATCAAGGTCTTTTGATTTTGTTTTTTCGCTCCCCACAAACCTATCCATCCATGAAAAAAAAAAATTCAAAAGAATCGAGACAAATTGAAACGAATAAAAAAAAAATTCGATCAAAAAAAAAAAAAAGAAGAATTGAAATTGAAATTATTTATTCTAATTTTTATTTTTATTTTATTTTTTTTTTTTTTTGGCTTCTTTTCTCCATTTCGATTCATCATTTCAAGTGTTTGTTTAGTTTGTTTCGTTCACTCGGTTACGTGATTCGTTCGACCATTGTTTCAATTGTTTGAAATGATTCCAACATAGTGGACAATTAAGATCGTTGATGTTGTGAAATGTTTTTTTCGATCCAAAAACATCGATAAGATTCTGTTCATTATCGGTTTCGATTATTATTTTTTGTTTCGATTTCGATTTCGATTCTGATTGTGATCTGTACTCATTCATCGACAATCGTTTCACAATCCAATCAATGGAACGATTCAATTCATTCAAACGTTGAAATGTGTCCGCTTGTCCATATTTAAAGCTCTCGATTACGTTACGCAAATTGACAGTTTTGTTTATATGTTTAAAATGTTTCTTCGCCAAATGAAACTGTATCAATGAGATGAATGTTTTTGTTATATTCTCGAAAACAATCGCCTTATAGATATCGCCTGGTTGATGGTGAAAAAATTTTGTCAATTGTAGACACGATTGATGATGACGATAACAAAACCAAGCTCGTTGAATCAATCTAGCAGCGCTGTTAGCTTTCTGTCTTCGTTGTCTACTTTGTTCCACTTGTTCTAGTTTCAAGGCCAGCCCGGTACCAATGATACCGGCTGGTAAAGCGAAAACACAGATTCCAAGCAAAATGAATGTGGCGGATAGGATTTGACCAGCCCAGCTGATTGGTACCTTATCACCATATCCGACGGTGGTCAATGTGACAATCTAGAAAGAAAAAAAAATCAAAAGATTTTTGATTAGAAAAAAAACCCCAATAACAATGGAATGGAATTGAAACATTACACTCCACCAGAACGCTTCCGCCATACTATCGATCATTTCGTTGTTTTGATGTTCTAACAAAAAAGTTAGATAGGCTAGCAATGAGAAGATGACAATCTCCAAGTAGAATATGATCATCAATTGTTCACGTTGATCATAGAGAACGGAGAGAAAGAGATTCCATGGCCGAAGTTGACGTTCGGTAATGATAATCTGTACGATTTGAAAAAATCGATGAAAGCCTCGAAACGCACGAAAAGCGAACACTTCATGTCCTTCGTGTGGCCAAACCATCACCCAAACCGATAGAACTATGACGAACAAATCGACTAGATGGGCGGAAGATTTCACAAAATTCCATTTACCTCGACGGCCTTGATATTTTTGTTGCCAATTACAAGACCAAAATCTAGCGAAACAAAAAAGTATTTTTAATCGTCTCTGAAATATGATGGTTTAATCATTCATATAACCTTATTAGATATTCCACACTGAACCAAATCACAACGATTCGTTCCAAAATGAATAGAATCACTGATTTGCCGCCCCATTTTTGAAAATTCTTATCCATTTGTGGTGCGACTGAGACAAGAAGACAAGCCATTACCAAAATGAATGCAACAAAATGATAGATTGTTGCTAACAATGTTGATGGACGGCGAAGAAACTCATAGATTCGATATTTAAGAAGTAAATTTTTTGAGCGTTTAAATTTATCAAATTTTTTCGAAAAATTCTCCTCAGTCTGTTCGATCTTCTCGTTCGATGATCCATTCGAAACGATTGAATTTTGACGCTCTCGAAGCTTTCGTTTACGTTCGACCTCGTTCAAAATCAACGACAATGGTTTACGATCTTTAGTGGAAAGATTGACAAAAACATCATGGTGGGCGGTGGTGGTGGTGGTGGTGGTTGTGGTGGCGATGTTTTGATTCACATCCAAGCACAATCCTACATTCTCTGTTGTTGGTGGTGGTGATGAAGGTGATGATGATGCCGAATGAGATAATTGATCATTCTCACCATTTTGATCTGCACCAATCAATGATGATGATCTCATATTTGAAGTATCGAACGAATCGGAACAACCAAAACTTCGTCTTCGATACAACATTTTCATATTCAACGATCGTATTTCTTTTTCGATTCTTCGAGACATCGTTTCAAATCATTAAAGAATCGTCTGATGGCTAGAGATTCAATTTGATTGTTTTGGATTCGACTTTTTTGTTCAATACATTCAATTCGTATTTGATTGATTGATTGAAGCGTTTGTGATTTCGATCTACAATCATTGTTGGATTGGATTGGATTGGATTTCAGAAATTGTCAATCGATTCGAAATCCAATGATTTGATTAAACTAAATCTTTTTCTATCTATCCGTCTGCCCCTCTCTCTCTCTCTCCCTTCCTTTTTGTATTGATCACAATTAAGATCGAATGAATTGATCAATTGTGTTCTTCTCTCTCTCTGGTTTGTTTGGTATTGGATTTCTTTGCTTAGCAATATATTTGATTTTCAATCATTGAATTGTCCTTGATCGGAAACAATCAATGTACGGTGGATTGGTTGCTGGCGGTGAATAGCATCGGTTGATTTCTAGCTAAGTTTGGCAAAAAAAATTTCAATTCGCGATCGATTGTTGGTATATCGGCGGTTGGCCAAAATTCTACAAGGACCTAGGGCAAAATACTCGATAATCTTATCACTAGATGCCAGAATAATCAGATCGTTGTTGTTCTCAAAAATCATTCTCAAAAAATTGCTTCGATTTAATTATTTTTAATTAATTTCGAACAAAAAAATTTTTTTAAATTATAAATTATACTTTTCTCGATTTGAAAGTTATCGCTGCTATTCATTCATCTAATCATCACATCGTCTTGATGGAAACTCAAAAAGAAATCATCAATGTCGAAGTTAATGCGAAGACTACAGACCGAACAGTGGCTACAACGAAATCCGATCCAGATTATGATGACAATAACGATGATGATGATGATGATGATGGTGATGGTACGAATCGGATCGATGTCAAAAATCTCGATGATTCGATACTGGAATATACCGAAATCGATTACAATTCAATAGTCTGTAACGTACAATCTCGTTTGGATTCTTTACTTCGCTCGAAATGGTTACATCGATCTCAAATTCTAAACTATCCATTCGAAGTGAAACAAATCCCCAAGAAGATTGTCTCTTCTGATCGTTACAAATTCATTGTGATATTGATTCCTGGTCGTAGCCCTAAACTACGTCGGCCACCAGATGCTATGCTTTCTCTTCGGCAACGTTTTGATTCCAATAGTTTCAATTTCACCAAAATCGATCCATACGAACGATTATTTGAGATCAAATCAAATTTCAACGGCGATCGTTTTCATTCCACCATTGTGATCAATAAGAATCCGATTCAATTTTGTTCATCGTTGATGGTCCCATTCCTTGATAAATGTCTCCCACAGGTGATAGTATTCTTGTTGTGCTTTTTATCAAAATAAACGAAATGAAACTATTCTTCACCTTTGTCATTCTAGATTCTTACCGAACAATCTCTACATATGGCTGTCTCGGTGCTGGCGCTATCGGATTTTCAAAGCCTTCGTCTTGGATTTAATTCGCCTGGAGCGATGGCATCGGTAAATCATCAACATTGGCATGTTTTCTATCTCGAAGAACATCTTCTAATCGAAGATCTTGATGTTATCGATTATGTACTTCAAGGTTGGCCAATACCAGCGTTAGTATTCGAGATACAAGAGCTCAATGATGATTATATTTCGGTAATCTTGAAAGATGTGATGCGAATCGTAGAATATTGTTTAAACGATGGTAATATTGGCTATAATATCTTTATGACACGAAATCAATCGAATATGATCAAAATTTTTTTATGGACACTCGAACCAAGATGGGGAAGAAAAGATGATGCAATATTCAATGTAGCATTTTGTGAGCTAAGCGGATATTTTATCTGTCATTCAGAATCATCTTTCAATGAAATGAATGAACAGCATTGTTTGGAAGCGTTCCGATCGGTTCGATCGAAACATAATGAAGTTATTCATTTGTTACAATAATCTCTAATACAAGACGATCATTTCGATGAGCATCGAAATAGTTTCAAAAATTTATAGATAGTTTTGATTGCAATGCAAAAAATGATTAGCAAAATTAAGAGAAACATTAGAAAACAAAAATTCCAATGCGAATACCAAGACGAGAGGTTAGAGGATTGAGCTTGAATCTCGTTGAAAAGTTGACGTTCTTGTTCCAAAAGTTGATGAAGTCTTGCGTAATGATCTTTATATTTCAATGTTACCAAATTGGTTCGATTTGGATCTCGATTATCATTATTATTATTATTATCATCATCATCATCACCACTATGACCATCATCTCCGTCCCCTCTATGAAGTTTTCTTTTTCTAATCCATTTCTCATCACTTTGATCCGATCTACCCGAATCGAATAGAATCGAACGAAATGAATTAGAAAAATTTTTCCATTCAATTTTATCATCTTGAACATTTTTATGGTATTGATTTTGTTCGATGAAAAATTTCACATTCGATCCGAATGAATAGATTTCATTCTGACAGACAAAAGTTTTATTTTTTCTATCCTGGTCGATCAAGATCAGCGTCAAGGTGAAACAATAGACAAGGATCGAATCTTGGTCTTGTTTAATCTGTACAATTTCATCGACGGCATTGATTTCTTTGAGCGATCGTTTACAATAGGATTCTTTCCAAATTGATCGAATTTCGTTCACGGTACGATATCGGCAATCGTTTTCAGATTGTTGATGATTTCGAATGAAATATCTAGATCCGCGATCGATTTCGTTCGGAAATCTCGAATAGAATCTTAGGTCAGTATAGCAACCCGATTGTTTGTTAAAAATTATTAATTTTCTAGAATCGATTTGATAGAAACAAATCTCTTCGGTGGTTCGATTCGGATCGATTGCAATCTTTTTGCTCTTCATCAGCACAAATGGATCCGATTCAAGTATTGTTCGATTCGAATCCACCAAAATCATAGTGGTTTCGATGATTAGCCCAATCTCATCGGTTTCCACCGATGCTTTCGATGCTTCCGAGCTCGATGTTCTTCGCCATTTACAACCGCTAGTGATCCATTCTCTTCGAATGTTAGTGGAACAATCAAAACAAAGCAAATCATTCAATCGGATGACGCTTGAGGAATTTGTGAATAATCTAGCGAATAGTATCGTATCTAAATGATTGTGATATTTTAGGGTACGAAAAAATCTATTCAAATTTATTTCGATCTCGAAAATTTTCATCAAAATCCAAAACAAGATCTCTTGCTCTTCAAGAATCGCTTGCATCCGGCGAGCTAGATCATATTGTTCGGAATCGATCCGCTGCATCTGTTCTGCAAGCTCTTGATGGATTTGTTGCGATAGATAGGTTCGCGTTTGAAATTGTTTCCAACGTAATCGATTGTTCGATTCGATTTTATTCAAACGATAATTTGTTCGAAACATATCGAATGTTTGCAATCCGATCGTCGATATCAAATTGATCCAAGAAATCGAAGATGTTAATGATGTTGATCTTGATTTACGAGCGAATTGATTCGTAACGAATTTAAGATCTTTCGTTCGATCGTTTTCATTGTTCTCAAAGCGATCACAACTATTTTCGATTTGTTTCAAAATAAATTTACGATAATTATTCAAACAAAATCTTTGAAATATAGTTTTATGATCGTTAGGATAACTTTCGATATCGATTCGAAGCCATTCGCTAAGATTTTGACAAGGTGTTTGTAATGTGATATTAAAATTTTGTCGTCTCAAATCTTTCACAACAACATAGGCGGTTGATCTCCATACGATTGGATTGGTTTCGATATGATATTGAGAAGAGTGGACAAAAATTTTCAATAAAATTAGATAGAAACAGATTCTAATTGATTTTTGCATCTTCAACGATCTTTATTGATTGATTATAATGATGGTGATATCTTCGATTAGTCATTTAAATTTCTCCTCCAAAGTTTTTCCAGTTTGAATCAAACAAAATGAAATCTGAAATTTTTCAAACAAATAAATTAATCAATTTGAACCAATGATTGGAATGTTCGAATGAGATGATTGGAGCCTCCACTCAAATATCTTCATTGAAATCCGAACGTATTAGAGTTTAACGATTCAATTTAATCATTAAAATTTTTCAAGCAAATTTTTCGCAATCCTTTTGCATTCTGCCAGTAATATCAGATTTTGTCTATCGTTTAACGCTTTTGAATGATGTCGTTTGAAACGCTGTGAAAGTGGTCGATCTTTATGATATTTGATCGATGTCTCTATCGATCTCAATCTAAATCGAAGAGTGAAATAAAACGAAAACAATGCAATCGAAATCGTAGCGGATAGAATTAACCATTTAAAGACGATCGGTTTCAATTGTTCCACAATCGAAGATTCCTCTTTGAATCGACAAATCAATTCATTGATCGGTATCTAATCGATTTTGATTTGAATAGAAAACAAATTATTGAAACAAAAATTTTTTTTTATAAAAAAAATTGCAATTTCGCATCCGAACGATACGTTTTTCTGTTCGAACATTTTGGTTTTCAAAAACAAATGGCCAATATCGTACCACTCTTCTTGCTTGAGGTGATCCTTGTACATAGAGAAATAGATAGAGTTTTGATTCGAAACTAAACGATCCTTTGATTTGATAATCTTGTTGGCTTAAATCGCTTAGAATCTGTACAGAGAGATTACCAATTTCGTATTGATAGAAACTATTCGAGGGGGAGTGGAGGGAAAAAACGATTTAACTAAAATGAAACTCAATCAATGAAAACAAACTATAGAATCCATTGATTGGAATCTTTTTTGTTCGGAATCAACAAGTAATAAGCTTGAAGCTGATCGATCGAGATCAAAATGAATCGATCATAGTGTTCGAATATTTGCGATAGAATCAATCTAGGGAACATTTTTTGATTCAAATGTTTCGATTTTCTATACTTTTGGATGGTATCGTTCAAAGGAATCTTATCGAATAATCGTAGATTAAACAATTCATTCATTGGTTTTTCTAGATTTCCGCTCAAATAATTGTTAATCAATAAACGGAATACGTTTGTATTTTGATCCGTTAGCGGATAGATTGCGTAACCAAGTTCCATTTGTTGATCTAGATCGTTTCGTTCCAAACGATAGATTTCGATTCGAAGTTTTCGTTCGATCAACAAAATCGATCCAACAAGAATGACTATTTTTGTTCGAAAGAGTATCAAAAAAAAAAAAAAAATTTGATTTGATTTCATAATCGAACTATACTAACAATTATCCCATAACGATTGTTCGAAAGTATCGGTGAAATTTTTTCGCCACAAAACATTCTGATCGATCGGATCGAAACGAAACCGATACGATATCATTGTTTGTTGAAGCTGTCCGAATCTCCAATCGAAATTTATTGATGTTTTTTGTACTCGATATATTGCAACATTCCATTCGCTATCGAAATGAATGAAATCTAATTTTTTATTCGAACAAAATTCCTCAACAATCTCTTGTTGTTTTGGTGGCTGTTGATACGAGAACCATTTAATACCATAAAGATCTTGTACGGATATTGTTGGAGCATTTAATTCATTTTGTTCTACCATCTCCAATAGAATCATTATTAAAATCGATGATGTTTGTATCGATTTCATTTGGAACGTTACTGGTTTGGTTCAATCTCATCCGATTCTAAATGGATCGAAATCGATCCATCGATAATTTGCAACTAATTACTAAAATCCAAAATTTACATTCTAATCCTATTTTCAACAATTAATACACTACATTCTTCGAACAAGCAAAAATCTGAGGGGAGAAAAAATTGAGAAAATTAAATTTTAATTCCACATTCAAATTTTAAATTTGATCACCGATTTGATTTGATTTTTTTTTTCAAAATTTTCCTATCTCTTCGAGACGATAACCAATCATCAAGAAAGGATGAAAGTGAAATAGAACATAAAATAACAACAACAACAACGAAAAAAAAAACAATAGCAATTTATATCCGCAATAAATTCTTTGTATTCTTCAATAGGGAAATCTTCAACGGAAGTGCGAGAGAGAGAGAGAGAGAATTTAGGTAGAAAAAAAAATATCACATCAATTAACAATCTCAATAGAACATCAATTAAGTTTTGAACAGTGGGAGAAAAAAAAAATGAAACTGATCAAAAAGCTGTAGATTCATTGTTTGGATTGATTGGTATCGGTTTGAAAACAAACGGTAACTCATATTGATGATTGGATTTTTGCGAACGATTGTGATCGTTTGGATCCGATAATGGTACAACAAGCGTATTAGATAGATTCATCGATTGTCCAGCCCATTGATTAGATATGGTTTCGTTCGATTTCGATGATTGCGATTGCGATAGAAATGTCGATCCAGATGGCTCGGTCAATGTGAATGGAAATTTTGTTCCATCACAATACATCTCGATGAATTGTTGTGTAGATTGTTTCGTATTGATAGATGATTGAATTGTTTGATTCAATAATGGCGGTATCGTTCCATAGATCGATTCATGATCATCGATAGATTTTCGTCCAACAATCAAACAGCTCTCTCCGTTCGTTTTTATTGTAGCTGTTGTTGTTGGTGTTGCTGTTGTGGGCGGTGTTGTTGTTGTTGTGATCGATATCGTTTCGGATGTTCGAAGAGTGGAATCGTTCAAAAATGTTTGTTGAACACTTGAGGTAGCATATGGAACTGGTAAAGAATAGAGAGGATATTGTTGTTGTTGTTGTTGTTGAGCTTTAAGATCGTTCGCTTTCTTGAAAAGATTATTTTGATGATGATTAAGATGATGTTGAGGATGATTGAGATGTTGATGATGATGATCACAGTTCAACAGACCTATCGAATGACAACTATTGGTTCGTATTTGAAAACGACTAGAATTATTTTGTGCATCCACTGAAACAGTACCGCTGATCGCTCTTTCACCACCATCAAGAAGATCATCATAAGATTCTGATGTGGTTAGTTTCGATGAATTCAAAGTGGTACCATAGAGATGATCTTTTGTGGTACAATACGAAGCGTTTGTGATAGTGGATGGTTCCGTTTGAGTACTTTCCAATAGAATCGTTCGATTCGAATCAAGACTAGGATCGTAGGTTGTGGTGTGATTCAATTTATCTGTCGCAACCTTATGATGTCGATTTCGATGATTGGTCACCAAGGAGAGGACGAAATTTTCTCGATTCGCTTGAATTGCACAAACCACAACAAAAACTAAGAACAATATCACCAGTGTACAGATGACAGGAATGATATAATGAAGTTGAGCAAACATACTGGATCGAATCGAATGAACCAATGAGGTTCCAAGAAAATGACGTTGCTGATGAGAGGGATGTGCATAATCGCCCATAGCTTTCAATGTCAATGGTGCGATGGTTGAACCATCGATAGCGAATGTAGAGAAAATGTAATCCCTAGTGATACTACCAGATTCGGTGGTAGCTTTGATGCTTATCTCATACCAAGAAGCTGGTTTAAGATCATTCAATTCGATGATCAATTCGGTTGTGTTAGGCTTGGAGCCATTGAATGAGTTCTCTAACTCATCCATCACAAACGGTTTCATTGTTAATCTTCGATTCGTATTACTATCACCGTAGACACGGAAATCAATATCGAACTGAACGATAGAACATCCAAGAGTTTTCCATTGATGGAGCAAAATTTTTGCAGTAGTACAATTTGGTACGATGAACTCTTGAATGAATTCTGGTGGCACTGGAATGTTACCATCGGTACGGGCCATAATCACTTCGCTAGGATCACCTTGACCAGCGCCATTGTATGCGTTAACAAAAACGTAATACTTTGAGCCACAAAGAAGATTCTCGAGTAAGAATGTTCTCTTCTGACTGATCGAAATCGATGATTGGATTAGATTCGGCTCATCGACTTCGATATTACGATCAGTGTTAGATTGAGAAGCTGAATCTGATATATCAAAATCAGATTCCGATTCAATTTTTACAGTTTTCCAATCCGAATCTTTTCGAATCTTTGCAATATTGGCTGCACTTAGTATTATTTCATTTTGATACGCTGGCTTGTAAGAGACTACAAATCCATTTATTGGCTCCTCACCTTGAACCGTAACCATTAGCTCTATTGCGGAAGCATTCGTTCGTAGAGCTCTGATTCTAGGCGCCGATGGTACATCGAAATCGAGAGTTTTACTTTGAAACTCGGAACTAGATGGACCTGCACCAGCTTGATTGAATGCTTGTATTCTATCATTGATTGTGTGAAAAAAAAAGAAACGTAATAATTTTTAATCGAAATTTAGTCGAAATTTAGATTAAAAAAAAAAGTATATTGAAATCGTACTTGATATCATAACGAGTTGAACGTTTCAAATTGTTCAAAATGAAACTTTCGAAATGATGTTTAGATGGATCGCTATCGGATGGAACGATATTCAAAACATCCGATTTGAATGTTTTATAAATGAAAGGATTATTTGATTCAGTTTGATGAAATGAATGTTGTCGATAGCCAATATAATAGCCAACAATCGGTGGAATATAGGATGTGGATTTTTTTCCCACATCAATACGATCGTTTTTTGAACGCCAAGAGATTTTCAAACTTCTCGTACTTAGTGGTAATATTTCGATCTCATCAGGAACATCATTTGGTGCTAATGATTGAAAAATTCGAATTCAAAATTGAATTCAATCCGATTTAATCAATTGAACTAGGCGAACTAAAATCTCAAAAAAAAAAGAAAAGAAAAAAACAAACTTACGTTCTTCACTTGTTTTGATTGTGATGCTATCACCAAACACACTATAACCGATAGAATTTTTTGCTTTCACTTGTATGACGTAAGCGGTCGCCGGAATCAAATCGTTCAATTGGAACGAGATGAATTTTTTTTCGTTCTGTTTATCGGTCTCAAGATAGGTAGCGTACGGTGCTAACGTAATCGTACGCGATGTCGCATCCATTATTGTTCGATAGGCGACAACGTATTCGGTGATCGGTGAGTTACCATCGAACGGCATCGGCCAGGTTAGCTTAATCGATGTGCTTGTAATCTCATCGGCTTTGATCTCTTCAGGCCGATCAGGTGTCTCCATAACAATCAGAGTGAAATTTTTACTCACAAATCCGTAGTAATTTTGTGCGAAACAAACATACGAAGAGGTATCGGATCGATCCACATGTCTGATTGTTAATTTACTAAGAAAATATTTCACCGAAACTTTACCATCGTTTTGATTCGAATGAATAAGTTGAGAAAAATTCAATGTCAAATCGGAAGTGAGATCGGTGATCTCGAACGCCTGTGTCAAATGATAACGATCGTTGTGGAAACGATCATTGGTGGTAGAGGTTTGATGAGGATTCGATTCTCTAAACCATCGAATATCGACAACATCATCATAGCTATTCGAAAAACTTTGATTACTTTGACGATATTGATTCTCGATGAATTCGATTTTGATCAAACAATTTAGCACAGCCATCTCGCCTTGTTTGATTTGTTTTTGTTCGAAATTTCCGCTTAAAAATTTTGGTGGAACTTTGAAAGATTTTTTTCGTTTTTTTTTTTTTGATTTCATTAAGAGAGGATAGAATTAGAGCTATTTCGAAATCGAACAAATCAAACCTACAGTGAACTGAGAGCCGAATGATGGTACTGATTCCGCTTCCGATCCCATTGAATGCGGTGCACATATAACGACGATTATCGTTCCAATTCACCTCTTTGATCATTAGCGATCCATTCTCTAGTATTTGAATATGTGGATTACTGATGACAGTATGAAAAAGAGTCGCATCTGGTTGCTCTGATCTTGAACCTAAAATTGGATTCAATCGATTTTTCATCTTTTTGATCGATGCTGAAGCTGCTGATGCTGATGATGATGATGATGATGATATCGATTCATCAATCGATTCAACTTTCCATCTAATTTGTGGACCTGGAACTCCTCTCGCTTGACAATCTATCATCAAATTTTGTCCAGCGACAGCTACAATATCTTTAGGTTCTTGTAACCAGACTGGAGCGACTAGATACGGAGAGAAGAAGAGAGAGAAGGAGAGAGAACGATTGAAACATTGAAACTATTATTGCAATTTTTTTTTATATTTTGGCAAATTTTTTTTGTCTTTTCTCTCTCATATCTTGTTCGTTTTAATGAGAAATTAATTCTGAAAATTCTCATTTCGCTCACCATTAACATTGAGATCGGCGTAATGATAATCGATCGCTGCT